>CBVK0100099052.1:0-21575 GCA_900067695.1 Picea abies
GAAGAGTGTACATACTTCTGGGGTGTAAATACTTCATGGGGTATAGACACGGCTGAAAGCAAGGACCTCTACATCAGGAAGATAATCAGGCTCCACAACCAACAGATCGAATCCCACTAGATGGGTAACTCAAATGGAACATTATTTCTATTTGTATGGCATTACTGATGAGTTGGCCAAACTCCGGTAGGGTGTTCTCCATCTAGATAAAAAATGTTGGCAATGGTGGCAATGGAGAAAAACTCCCGCTAAGAGTATGTGGCTTGGACACACTTTATGGCAGAGCTTTATGAATGCTTTGACACTGACACCGACCATTTAGGCCGTTTGAAAAAGTTGAAACAATTTGGCACAATGGAAGACTTTATAGATTCTTTTGAGTAATTGGATTTTCGTACATAGGGCATGTCTGATGCTTTTTTTTTGAGAATGTTTTATCAGTGGCCTCAATGATGAGATTCGTGCTCATGTCCTCATTGCTCGGCCTCAGAGTTGGGTGGACACTACTAAAAGAGCTAAGGAAGCAAAACAGGTTGTCTCTTCTCAAAACAAAAAACCCTCCTTTATTCCTCACACTAAACCAGTAACTCCCGCTCCTCCTCCTACTCCACTAAAGATCGATAAATTGACCAGGGATGAAATGGATGAACGCCAAATTAGGCCTTTGTCATAATTGTGATGAAAAATATTTTCCAGGACACAAGTGTAAGGAACAAAATTGTTTTATGGCCATCTCGAAGGATGTTTCAGAAGAGGATGTTGAGGCTCCCCTTGTGTCTGTGTCACTTGAACCCACTGACATAACCCCTCCCTCAGACCCTCCCGAAGTAGAACCAGTCATTTCCCTAAATTCTCTCACTAGATTCTCTGCTCCCCAAACCCTCAAGATAATTGGTTACATCAAGCATAGGAAGGTCATCATTCTTGTTGATAGTGGAAGCACCCATAATTTTATTCATCGCCACATTTCCCAAGAAACTAATTGCTATATCCATTTAGAATTTCCAAATCATGTTTGCTAATGGCGGGTCCATGAAATGTGGAGGGATTTGGGAAAATCTACGTCTCCAAATTGGTGATTGCCATATGAAATATCATATGTTTGCTATCGAAATGGGCAGTTGTGACATTGTGTTGGGTGCAGAATGGCTAAGTACTTTGGGTCCCATTCTCATGTATTTTAAGGAATTAACCATGCAATTCGATCAGGAGGGCAAACAATATAAGTTCCAAGGCATCGCTGTCGGTTCCCTGGAGATCATTAGTTCCCATCGCATGGAAAAGATGCTAAAAAAAGGCTATTCTGGCATTCTTTCCCAACTCCATGCCATACAAGCCACCGAGACACCCTCTGTGCCGCATGACCTCCAATCCATCCTCTCTAAACATCAAGTGGTTTTTTCCACTCCCCAGGGACTCCCTCCTTCCTATGGTGTTCATGATCATTCCATTCCCTTTGTCCCAAGAATCCTTCCTCCCAATATTCGTCCCTATCGTTACCCCTTTTCCAAGAAAAATGAAATTGAGAAAATGGTTCAAGAACTACTCAACGCAGGTGTTATCTAGCCTAGTACGAGCCCCTAATATTCTCCTATTGTCACGGTCCTTAAGAAACAAGGTTCTTGGTGCATGTGTCATGACTTCTGCTCCCTCAACAAACTCACCATTAAAAACAAATTTCCCATTCCTATCATTGATGACCTCTTGGATGAATTGAGTGGTGCCTAGTTCTTTACTAAACTTGATCTTCGTCCAGGCTACCACTAGATCTGCATGAAAGAGGAAAAAATTCCTAATACTTCCTTTAGAACTCATGAGGGACACTATAAGTTTTTGGTCATGTCCTTTGGCTTATGTAATGCTCCCTCCACTTTCCAAAGCCTCACGAATAATGTATTCTGTCCTTTTCTCTGTCATGTTTTCTTAGTTTTCTTTGATGATATACTCATCTATAGAAAAGCCTGGAAAAACCATCTTGCTCATGTGGATCGAGTTCTCCATCTAATCTCTTAGCACCAAATTTTCCTCCAAAAATCTAAATGTGCTTTTGGTTCCTCAAAAGTAGAGTACTTGGGTCATCTTGTGGGCAAGGATGACGTCAAGGTGGATCCTAAAAATATTGAAGCTATGCAAGATTGGCCTCACCCAAAGACTCTCAAAAGATTACGGGGATTTCTGGGTTTAACAGGTTATTATCACAAGTTTGTTAAGAATTATGGAAAGATTGCAACACCTCTCACTACACTCCTTAAAAAGAATTCTTTCACTTGGACTCCAACAGCCGCTCAGGCTTTTCAAACCTTGAAGATAACCATGTGCACCACTCCAATCCCGACCCTTCCTAATTTCACAAAATACTTTGTCCTGGAATGTGATGCTTCTGGGAAAGGAATTAGCATTGTCCTTATGCAAGAGGGTCGACCTTTGGTATTTAATAGCAAAAAATTTTCCGAGAGAAATTTGGGAAAATCAATCTATGAAAAGGAAATGTTGGCTATTGTACATGCCATGGATCTTTGGCACCCTTATCTATTGGGGAAACACTTCCAAATTAAGAAATATCATCAAAGCCTCAATTATTTTTTGGAACAATGCCTTTCCTCCCCTGAGCAACAAAAATGGGTGACTAAGCTCTTTGGATATGATTATGAGGTCATTTACAAGAAAGGAAAAGACAATGTGGTTGTGGATGCACTTTCCCGAAAATATGAAGATGAAGGGTCCCTTTTTTCTCTCTCCTTCATTCTACCAGATTGGCTCAAAGCTGTTCACCAGGAATGGTTACACGATCCCAAAAGTTCACATCTAATACAAAAATTGCTGTCCAATTCTCTAGTTTCCCCAAGGTACTCTTGGCTCAATGAGGAGCTTCGATACAAAGGACGTTTATATTTAAGTAAACAGTCAAAACTTAAATCCATGGTACTTTCTAAGCTTCATGCTACACCCACAGCTGGGCACTCTGGATTTACCAAAACCTATGACTGGGTAAAATGTTCTTTTTTCTGGGATGGTATGAAACATGACGTTCGTAATTTTGTGGCTGAATGTTATGTGTGTCAACGCAACAAGGGAGAAACAGTCAAATCTTCGGGCACACTACAACCACTTCCAATTCCACCTGTTATTTGGAGGGATATATCTATGGATTTTTTTGTAGGCTTACCTAGATATGCTCATTTCTGAGCTCTTCAATGCCCATTTACAACATCCACAGTGGCTCAACTTTTCATGGATCAAGTCTTCAAGCTTCATGGCATGTCACATTCTATTGTTTCTGATCGCGACCCAACTTTCACAAGCAATTTTTGGCAAGAACTGTTCAAGCTACAAGGCACCCAATTGCATCTCAGCACAACTTATTATCCCCAGACTGATGGTCAAACTAAATTTGTCAACAAATGTTTGGAAATATATTTGAGGTGTTTTTCATCAAAAAGGAAGAATCAGTGGGCTCAATGGTTACCACTAGTTGAATGTTGGTACAACACTTTGTAAAATACAACTACCCACGTGACTCCTTTTGAAGCGATATATGGACAAAATCCACCTTTAGTTCTCTCATATTTTCCAGGTGTCTCGAAGGTCCAGGATGTTGACCAAACACTTACAGTTCGAGAGGCTATTCTCCATACCCTCAAAGAGAATTTGGTCATGGTCCAGTATCACATGAAGAAACAAGCAGATCAAGGTCACTCAGAACGTCAATTTTCTGAAGGGGTTTAGGTGTTTCTTTGACTGCAACCTTACAATAAAAATTCCCTCAAGACTGGCCATTTTTAGAAAATGGTGCCCAAATTTTATGGTCCTTATACAGTTATCAAGAATGTGGGACATGTGGCATATCAGTTAGATTTTCCCAACCATTATAAGCTCCATCATGTTTTTCATGTTTTATGCTTAAAGAAGGTGATTGGAACTAAGTGCCAAACCTAAAACACCCTTCCCAAGTTGGACGAAGAAGGCTCCATTTGGCTACAACCACAAGCCGTTTTGGACCAGCGTGAGCGTCATCTGCATTAGTGAACCATCAATGAAGTGTTAGTTTAGTGGAAAGATACAAATCCAACATATGCCACTTGGGAACTAGCTACCATTCTACAACAATTTCCCCATCTCAAGCCTTGAGGACAAGGTTGTTTTTAAGGGGGAGGGAATGTTAGGGACCTAACCCCTCACGTAGGTAGAATAATATATTTTCATGTAATAAAGGTCAATATTAATAAGTCCTAGAAATAAGGAAGAATAAGTTCAATGTAAGAAAACCTAATAGAAGCTTTCGCTTCTAGAAGGATCTTCCTCTAGATGGTTCTTTTGATAGACATATTTAGTATAAATAGGAGTTGAGGATATGAGAACTTTTGTCTTGGATATTATTGTAATAGAGATCTTCTCTGCCAGAGGTTTCCCCCTCGAAGAGGCAAGTGAACATTGCTCTCAGTAATCAAAGTTCTCTTTCTGGTGTTATTCTGGTATCCATTTGGTATTATTGTGGTGTTGTTCTGGTTATATTGTTGTTCATCTACCATTTCTAGCTATTTATTTCTGTTATGTATACTTTTGTATTTGGAATATTACATAAAGATGCGTTGTTTATAGAGGAAACAAAAAAAAAAATACTTTTTCAATGTGAGAGGGGGGGATATAGTGTTTTGGTTAACTACTTATTTGTATTCTATATACAAAGCACATGGAAGTGAAGAATTAGTGAAGCACATGGAAGTGAAGAATTAGTGAAGCACATGAAAGTTAAGAATTAGCTAGGGAAGGATTTGAGTGAGGTATTGGAATTGACAGGTTAGTTAGTCTGCACTCTTATTTCACTACATAAACCCACTCTAAAAATATACAATTTTGCTTAATTAATAAGGATTTTAACCTTTGACAATTAAATTTTGACCTTAAAAAATGATAATGTTCTAATGTTATTCTCATTTTTTGAGTATTATTAAGTAAAAAAATAAATAATTAGGTACATTACATGATTGTACATGACCATATACATTAACCAATAGTATTACATCTACGTGCATATTGCACATGCAATATGTTTACTAACATACTGATTAAATATATGGAGATAAAAAAGTGATAATTTTATAGTGTTATTCTCATATAGTTGAGCATAGTTATCATATTGACTTTCCCCTTTGTTTGTGGGAGAAGGGACCCCCTCCGCACAACAATTTCACTATTAAAGTCTATGAAGGTATACATACCGTACCCCCTTTTGGATTTGAACCTGTGACCTACAAGGAAGAAACACATATTCTTAACCATTAAACCCACTCATGTTCTCACACAATAATATTACATCTACTTACATATCACATATGCAATATGTTTAATAACATATTAATTAGATATGAAGAGATATGGTAGAAATCAAACAACTTCATTTATCTTCTAAGTATAATTTTTCATTCAAAATCTAAAGAGATGCTCTCCGCCAAGATAAACAATCATTAAAAACATCAATGTTAATGTCGGTTTGGCTAACTTGAGAATGCTTGCATATTGCATACATTTGCATTCACGTCTATCAAATCTTATGAGACTCATTGGTTTTTCCAATTTGCACAACAAATCATTGGATTCGGTGCTTATAACGAAGGGAATAAAGTAGGGCAGTGGGAAGCTAAGGTGAGAAAACCATCCAGGTGGTTAGCTTAGATGACAATGTTCGAATCCTTTATATAATGTAGACAACCAAAGTGATATGGAGACATGGACCCACATTAAACAAGTGTTGCGTGGCAACGTAGTCCCTGCCAAGTAGATTTGGTTATGGAGATGATAGTTGGCAGCTTATAATTTTTCATGGTGATGATTTTTGGAAAATGGGGAGAGTCGAGGAATATTGTTCAAAAAATAGAAATTAACAGTATGGTAAGTAAACAATAATTAGACTGGATGTTTAAAAAGTATTAGCAAGGGTTTAGTGCCCATTTTGTTCGAACATGTGTGTAGAGTTGTCACTAGTAAAAGAGTAAGAAATGTGCATTAGGAAGGGCGTGAAGGTAGCAAGGATGGAAGGCAGTAATAAATGCTTTGAAATATTTGTGAAGCTGGGTAGAGTGAATCTTACGAGTTGGAGCAATTGTGGACCACGAAAGTTTTCAATGCAATATGCACATCACATAATTGTAGATGGTGAAAGTTTTGGGTGTAAGATTTATAATAGCTCCAACGCAGGGATCGACAACTATAAAGTTGGCTAACTATGGAATTGTAGATCAATGAAGTTTTTGGTGCAATATGTGTATCACGAAAAATGAGGAAGGAAAGTTCGGTTACGCCAACCTGGTAACTGACGACCATAGAATTGGCTAGGTATGAAAAGAAACGATGGTTGGTCGGACTCCCATAAATTGTGGTTGAATGGGTTTCTTGCTTATTAATGGCAATAAGCGAACTTGTGTGCTGATTTATCGCTAGTAAAAGAATAATGAATGTGCATTGGGAAGGACGCGAATGTGGCGGGGGTTGAAGAGAGCGATAAGTGGTTTGAAATTTTTGTGAACCCAGGTATAGTGAAGGTTGCGGAAGTACATCACGAAAGTGTTGGGTGAGAAATGTATATCATGAAAGTGTTGTGTGCAACATGTATATCATGGAACAAGGGGCATAAGAATTTTATATCCCACGACCAATCCAACAACTTGAGAAAGTCAGGTTCACGTTTAAAGAGATTTTGTTTATATTTATTTAAAATGTATTTATATTAATGTATCTTAATAGATTATTTGTGGTCCAAATGTAAACCATGTTCCAATTTGTTGAGGAATTGTAGACTACAGAAGTTTTGAGTGCAAGATGTATATCGCGGAATTGTAGACAACGAAAGTTTTGGGTACAAGATTTATAATTGCTCCAACCCAGGGGTCAGTCGGACTCCCGTAAATCACTGTTGAATGAATTTTTTGCTTATTAATGTCAATAAGAGAACCTGTGTGCTGAATTGTCACTAGTAAAATCATAATGAATGTGCATTGGGAAGGGTGGGAATGTGGCGGGGATTTAAAAGAGTGATAAATGGTTTGAAACTTTTGTGAATCCGGGTATAGTGAATCTTGCGAGTTCCAGGAGCCCGGGGTCGAATTGTAAATCACAGAAGTATTGGGTAAAAAATGTATATCATGAAAGTGTTGTGTGCAACATGTATATCATAGAACATGGGGCATAAGAATTCGATAGTGCTAAGTTGGGACCCCATGGTGAGATAATTGTCTAAGTGTTGAAAGGTACCACAATCGGTCGGGCTCATGATGTGATGATATATATGTATATGAGGATGTGGTAGTTGTCTAACCCGGGAACCCGCGACCAATCTAGGAGCTCGAGAAAGTCAGGTTCAAGTTTAAAGATATTTTATTTATATTTATTTAAAATGTATTTATATTAATGTATCTTAATAGATTATTTGTGGTCCAAATGTACACCATGTTCCAATTTGTGGAGGAATTGTAGAGCAGGAAAGTTTTGGGTGAAAGATGTATATCTCGGAATTGTAGACGACATAAGTTTTGGGTGCAAGATTTATAATAGCACCAACCCGGGGGTGGGTCGGACTCCCGTAAATCGCTGTTGAATGCGTTTTTTTCTTATTAATGCAAATAAGAGAACCTGTGTGATGAGTTGTTGGAAGAAAAATAGTGATGAGTTGTCGGAAGAAAAATTGGGAAGGACGAGAATGTGGTGGGAGTTGAAGAGAGCGATAAATGGTTGAAATTTTTGTGAACCTGAGTATAGTGAAGGTTGTGTCCATAAAGTTGGCTAAGTATGGAATTGTAGATCACGAAAGTTTAGGGTGGAAGATGTATATCACAAAAAAAGGGGAATGAGAGTTCGGTTGTGCCAACCTGGGAAATGGCGGACACATAATTGGATAGGTATGAAAAGCAATGACGGTAAGTCAGACTACCGTAAATCGCGGTTTTAATAGTGAACCTATGTGCTAAGTTGTCGCTAGTAAAAGCATAATGAATGTCCATTAGGAAGGGAAGGAATGTGGCAGGGATTGAAGAGAGTGATAAATGGTTTGAAACTTTTATGAACAATAAGTTCCAAGAGTCTGGGGTTGAATTGTAAATCACAGAAGTGTTGGGTGAAATATGTATATCATGGAAGTGTTGTGTGCAAGATGTATATCATAGAACAGGGGGCATGAGAATTCGATAGCACTAAGTCGGGACCCAATGGTGAGATAATTGGCTAAGTGTTGAAAGGGACAATGGTTGGTCAGACTGATGATGTGATGATATAGATGGAGATGAGATAACCTGGGAACCCGTGACCAATCTAGGAGATTGAGAAAGTCAGGTTCAAGTTTACAGAGATTTTTTTTATATTTATTTAAAATGTATTCATATTAATGTATCTTAATAGATTATTTGTGGTCCAAATGTAAACCATGTTCGAATTTGTGGAGGAATTGTAGACCACGAAAGTTTTGGGTGCAAGATGTATATCGAGAAAATGTAGCTGACGAAAGTTTTGGGTGCAAGATTTATAATAGCGCCAACCCAAGGGTCTGTCGAACTCCCGTAAATTGTTGTTGAATGCATTTTTTGTTTATTAATGCCAATAATAGAACCAATGCGTTGAGGTGTCGCTAGTAGAAGAATAATGAATGTGCATTGAGGAGGGTAGGAATGTGGTGGGGATTGAAGAGAGTGATAAATGTTTTGAAAGTTTCGTGAACCCAGGTATAGTGAATTTTGTGAGTTTCAGTAGTCCAGGGCTGAATTGTAAATGATAGAAGTGTTGGGTGAAAAATGTGTATCACAGAAGTGTTGGGTGCAAAATGTATATCATGGAAGTGTTGGGTGCAAGATGTATATCATGGAACATGGGGCATAATATTTCGATAGTGCTAAGTTGGGACCCCGTGGTGAGATAATTGTCTCAGGGCATAAGAATTCGATAGTGCTATGTTGAGACCCTGCAGTGAAATAATTGGTTAAATGTTGAAAGGACGGTGGTCGGTCGGGCTCATGATGTGAAGATATAGATTGCGATGAGGATCTAGCAGTCTGCTAACCGAGAAACCCGTAGCCAATCCAGGAGCTCGAGAAAGTCAAGTTCAAGTTAAAATTGATTTTGTTTATATTTATTTAAAATGTGTTCATATTAATGTATCTCAATAGATTATTTGTGGTCCAAATGTAAACCATGTTCAAATTTGAAGGGTGTTTTGGGCTCACAAATCTTGTTCAAACCCATAACCAATAGAGAAAAAAATATATGACTTAACATTTTGTATATGGAAGCATATTCTGAAATATAGGATATTGTAATACATGCATGATATAAAACAGGAACATGACCACAATATGTATAGGGAAATGAGTTAGTTTAAAAAAGAAATACAAAATTCAAATAACAACACCAAAAGCTGAAGATCACCATAGAACAACCTCAAATATTTATATTCAGATAAACTGGGTTACAAAATACATTTGAGAATATTTCTCAAAATAGTTGTCTTGAAATTTGTAAAAAAGTATATAGTTCAGTACATATTATGTGAAATGAAAAATGCATTTTTCATAATGACTAGGATTGTGACTATCGTAGACTACAAAGCAAAGATGTAGAAGAATGAAGTTTGTAGAAAGAATAAATTCGATGATGGAAAACAACAAGACCTGGAAAGAAGAAAGAGAAAATTGTCAGTCCTCGATTAAATATTTCTTAGAGTAACTGGATGAAGACAGAAGAATGTCATCAATATCAACTTATTATGATGGTGTCCCATGCCTTGTCATTTTGTCGCTGATGTCATTTTATGTCTTTCCTCGGCTTTGATCTTCATTGGTAATATGATCAACATCCTTTTTGAACCCTTCTTCGATGTATCTCCTCATGGGCGCCACGTTGATTTCATGCCATATTTTTATACTGAAGAATTCACTTTCCAAGTCCCTTAGATCAATAGAGAGGTTGTGCAATGCTTCTTGAATATCTTGGTTTTTAATTGAATAACTGACTAGCCATTTTTTCACGTCATGTTCACCATATTCAAGAATGCCATAGAAATTTTCAAACGATAGTCTTTTATAGATATTAACTTGATCATCAAATGTTTGTTTGGTTAAAACAAACGAATTGAATATCAATTTCGAGTCTTGGAATTCATTGGTGCTGCCAGCTAGATCTATCTCTATTAGCTTCTTGAATAGTTTGTCTCTTCTAGATATGGCCTGGCTACATGCTTGAACGATACCATTCAAGTTTTTTACCTTTTTTTTCCAGCATGTGTTTAACTAGTCTATTTGATCCAGGGAAGGGAGATTCTCCTGTCTTCTTCTAAATTCCGTCATACTAGTAACTTTAATAACAAATCGTAAAACTGCATCGAGGTAGAAACCTTTCTTGTTCTTGAGATTTTCTTGCAGATACTCATGAAAAGCATGCACTCTTGTTCCAAAAGAGACCATATTCTTTGACATCTCCCAAGCTTCTGTTATTAATTCCATTCTTCTATTTATATTATTTTCCACATATCCTCGGGCTGATGTGAGAAGAATTTATGATCCTTTTAACTTTTCTGCAGGTGCGGTGGGATCGATCATTGCCAAAGGAGTAGCAAACAGTGGAAGATGCATTAGAGTTTCCTCCAATTCTTTTATTCCCTCCTTTAACATGACATTTTCCATTCCAAGGCCACTAATAGAGTTGTCTAGAGCCTCTCTGGTTGATCGATGTATCTAGGAGATATAGGAAGGGAACATGTTGCATAGGTTGATATCTAAATGAGATTTACCTTTCTTTTTATTTACATCTCTCTTTTCAATAACCAATTTTTTGGATTCGCTGTAAAAAACAATGCTCTGAAATGCAAAAGTCTCTTCTTCGTCCAATGTATCAGTGCCAATTATTTCCATCTTAGGATTATGTGGAGCAGTGATATCTATCTGTTCATCGTCGAGGAAAATTTTGTTAATGTAAATTTCTAGTTCCATATCTTCGAGGGAGAGATCGTGGATATCGATTTCTCACCTTGGTCCCTCCTATTCTTGGACTATTGTTTTTCGATTTTTGCTTGCAGGAAGTTTGTGAGAACTTTCAATTTTTCTCAAGGGAGGGTTCTTATCTCCTCCTCCACCTAAAGAACCATGTGTGTCTTTCTTACTTGGATACTCTATTGGAGTACACTATGAGATGTTGTGGTCTTGGGTGTGGTGGTCGGGGATTAGGCACTTTTTTCACCTGAGCCTTTTCGTTTCTGCTTGTATGAATCATTGGTACTGGGTATTGTCTCGAGGTTTCCTGTGTAAGGAGCAAGACTTCTTGAGGTGTTATATTTGTCTTGATTAAGGATAGTGTCAGTGAAATAACTGTTGAAGTGGCCCGCGAAACTATCAATCTTGTTCATATTCTTGACCATGAAATCCTCGACTTTCCAAGGCAACAAGATGAATTGAATTTTTATTTTTTCATGGGAAAAATGAAACCATTAGATGTAATGCCTTGCTATTCCAACAAAAAACATTGTACCAGATATGTGACATGGAAGGAAGAAAGGATTTTGTTTGGACCCAAAAAAATTATAACATTATAGTTCTCCTTTTCTTCTAGTGTGCCCTTCCTATCCAGGAAGCTGGTCACCTGGTCAGACAACCGGGGAAAATACTTTCCAAATATCAATGCTTTAAAAACTAAAACAAAATCATTAAATACTTTATAAAAATGTTGGGAAGCATCGTGTCTCCATAATATCTTGTATGATAAGATTACTGGGTCAAATTCACAGTTCATCTTCTTACACATAGATATTCCAGGGAATGGACAAGAATTCGCTACTGTGAAAATTAAATAAGATGACATAAATAATTTCTTTTTCCTTGTGTATTGCAATAACATGGAAGAGATTTCAATGGAAATCAACTTGCCCCAATGAAATATGGCTTGTTCCTTGATCGTAAAATATGAAATATAAAAAATCATCCGAGAGATGTCGACTACACTTTCTTGTCCCGTTATCCTTGTGAAAAGCCATGCAATTTGTCGAAAAGGGTTTTTAAATGCACTAACCTATAATCTGGTCATGTCTCGGGGAGTGGCCACTGGGTTCTCTAACAACTTCAACAAGAGGTCCAATTCATTATCATGCTTCTTTAAGAATTGTCTGTGATTCTCGCCCTTGAAAGTAGGTGTTGGGTCAAGAAGTCTCAATATATTTCGAAATACTTGAGGCGATAGGGATACTTGGGAATGGTTTCCCAATTGGAAAATCCTCTAGTTCGGAATATAGTTCTCGACGCACGAGCACGTGACCAACTCCTTAAAGTCAAAAAATTCGGGGACACAATATGCTCCTGCAATTCTAGATGTCGAGATAACTTTCTTCTGGGCAGAAGGGAATGAGTAGTAGTCATAAGCTCTGGACCACTGGAAACTCTGGTCCTCACACCCGAAAATATTTAGGGTATCTCCACAAAAACTTTGTCGAGTTGCAACCATAGGGTGATGAGAACATTCCTTTGCTCCTCACAGTATTTAAAATGAACGTTGGAGAATCATAATATAACCTCTGGTAAATCTTGGTTCAATGTGTTTTAATGGGAGATGTCCTCGACCTTTTCTTCGATTAATGCCAATATTTTCGATGTGTCTAGTGAGTTGTCACTAATAAAGGAATAATTAATGTGCATTGGGAAGTGTGCAAAGGTGGCGGGGATGGACGGGAGAAAAAACTGCTTGGCAACGTTTGTGGACTTGGAATCCTGGGAACCCACGAATATGTGACTATAGGAGCTGAAGAATCGATTAAGTATGGAAATGCGGGGTACAATGCCTTAAAAAAGTTAAAGTAAATAACAATTTTTCCGAGCTCAAGATCGACACACACACACAAAAAAAGAAAAATCACATGCCATAATATCGACCTTTGCCAATTTGATAATAGGGAGGTTTAGTTGATGGATCCAAATATGGCTCACTTCAGGCGACTAAGGTGCCTGTGAGTAAAGGTAATGTTTTGATGAAGATTTGTTTATATTGCTACATTTGGCAATAATTGTGTGATAGTATTTGGAATGAACACTGGAGGATGGTAATATAATCTCCCGTAAATCTTTGTTTAATGCATTTTAATGGGAGATGTCATCCAACTTTTCTCTCATTAGTGCCAATATTTTCGAAGCTAATAAAGAGTAATCAATTTGCATTGGGAAAGTGTGTGAAGATGGCAGGGAAATCAGATTCCATAATATTCTCCCATCAATTCATTTTAATGGGAGATGTCCTCGATATTTTCGCTTATTAATGCCAATTTTTTTGAACATCTATGGTGAGATGTCACTAATAAAATAATGATTGATGTGCATTGGGAAGGGGTGAAGGTGGCGGGGATGGAGGGGAGTGTAAAATGATTTGATACTTTTTTGAACCTAGGAGTCCGTGAACCCACAAAAATTTGAAGAAATTACTAAGTATCAAAAGGCAGGGCACTCATGCAAAGTCATCGTAGGTAGAGTCAAGCTTGCGAATTCGAGTAGTCTGTGATCGAATCGTATATCACCCAAGTTTTGGGTACAAGATGTATACTCTGAACACGAGGCATGATATTTCGATAACGCCTACCTGGGAACCCGTTGCCCTAAAATTGGCTAAGTAAGGAAATGAAGGGCGGTCGGTCGGACTCGTGATGTCAAGATATAGATGGATATAGAATTTGTGAGTCCGCCACACGAAAACCCACAAACATATAAATGCGACTAAGTATAGAAGAGGAAAAAGAAAGGGATCAAAGAACTTTATGCCTCACATAAGAACACTTTGATAATTATCAAGCGATAGAAAGAAATCGACTATGGGGCATGGGACTTGGGGGCATGAGAGTTTGATAGGGCTTAGCCAGGAACTGATGGACATAAAATTGGATAAGTATGGAAATGAACAATGGTCGGTTGGACTCGTGATGTGAAGATATAGATGGATATATAATTTCTGAGTCCGCAACCTCGGGAACCCATGAGCATAGACATGAAACTAGGTATAAAAAGTAGAAACATATAATAGAGGGGAAGAAGAAAAGGGAAAAACTGACAAGTATGGAAAAGCGGGGCAGTCAAGCAAAGTTATCGTATGCAGAGTGAGGCTTTCCAGTTTGAGGAGTCCGGGGTTGAAACTTGGTCTTAATTATGGAAAGGTGGGGTGGTCAGATGAAGTTATCGTAGGTAGAGTGAGGCTTGCGAGTTCGAGGAGTCCGGGGTCAAATTGTAGATCATTGGAGTTTTGGATGCAAGATGTATACCCGAACACGGGGCATGGGAGTTCGATAGTGCCTACGCGAGAACCCGCAGCCATAAAATTGGCTAAGTATTGAAATGAATGATGGTCGGTTAGATGCATCATGTGAAGATACAGACGGATATAGAATTTCTCACTTCACCACATCGGGAACCCACGAGCATAAATATGCGACTAAGTATAGACCCATAAACGGATAATACAGGGACACAAGAAAAGGGAAGAACATGTAAGTATATAATAGGAAAAATAAAGGGATAAAAGAACTGTATGCATCACACAACAACAATTAGTTTTATAATTATCAAATGATAGAAACACATAAACTATGGGAAACAAATTTCATCCATGGAATATAAGTAGAGATCAACATACCCTGGTTCAAGATAAAAGAGATGTCATTTATATCTATCTCAACAAGCAATAGACAAAATATATGACTTGGCACATTCATATGCAAGCATCTAGATGAAGTCATCATAGGTAGAGTGAGGCTTGGGAGTTCAAGGAGTCCGAGGTCGAATTGTAGATCATTGAAGCGTTAGGGTGCAAGATGTATACCACAAACACAAGGCATGAGAGTTCGATGGCGCCTATGCAGGAACCCGCGGCCATAAAATTGGCTAAGTATGAAAATGAACAATGATAGGGCGAACTCATGATGTAAAGATATAGACTGACATAGAATTTCTCACTGCGCCATTCTGGGAACCCGCGAGCATAGATATGGGACTAAGTATAGAACCAGAAATGGATAGTAGAGGGGAAGAAGAAAAGGGAAAATGGGTAATTATAGAAGAGGAAAAAGAAAGGGAGAAAAGAACTGTATGCCTCACACAACAACACTTAGTGTGATAATTATCAATTGATAGAAACACATCAACTATGGGAAAAACATTCTCAGCCATGGAATATAGTTGGAGCTCAACTGATGCAGGAGCATCGCTCACTCAACCAAGCGAGCCAGCGCGTGGAGGAAAGAACAGCTGGACAGCGCCAGCATTCAAATTTTGGAACATTGTGATATGGCGGCGCCAAACATTAATACGTTGATGTGATGAAGCGCACTTATACCTTGTAACGGACCTAGAGTGGATAAGCTCTCATCCTTAGGTAGTTGAGGCATTTACTTAGACTTAATGCAAGTAGATAGGAATTAACTGTAGATTAGACAGTTTTTCTTTTGAGAGGGAAAACGGAGTATAGACACCCTCCCTTGTATCATTGTAGGGAGCATTCAGATTCATTGAGCATTAGCATAGAGAGCAAGAGAAGAGGAGAACAAAGAGTTTGTGAAGAAACCCCATGCACAATTATTGAATTAATAGGAAAAGCTTGGTTCAATTCCATGGATGTGTTTGATCTCTATGTGTTGCTGATATTGTGTCTTTGCATGTTTGCTTCCTTTTATGCGTATCTTTTATATGCTGCATATGTGATTTCATATTAGGTTCGAAACGTGAGAGAATGAGTAAATGAGTTTCAATTGTTTCTTTGTTTGAGCCAGGAGATTCCTGCATAGAGTGCAGTCGAATTACTCCGCATAGAGTGCGTTGAGGAGGCTTTGCAGTTAAACTCTTGTTCTCATGTTGCTTAGAGTGAATTGGGTTGTTTGGACCGTGCAGGCGAAGTGCAGGACGAACGTGAAATCTCAGTAGCAAGTCTGAGAAGGGAAGGTTGGAATAACTGTGACTACGAGTGCACAGATGCTGAAAATATTCAACACCATTGAGGGTCGGTGAAGGTTGAAGTCGAGCACAGAGGAGGAATATCACCTTTGGTTCCATTACACAGAACAAAGGGGGAGGAAACTGAGAACTCTTCAAGAGGAAGAGAATCGGTGACTTGAACTTCTTGAAGAAAGAAGTCTTCAAGAACGGGCAGAACCCGGAGGGGGTTATCATGCATCGGAATATCGGAGTTGGTGAGTGCGAGTATTACATGCACGACGAGATCACGAGTCGTGATTTCTTGACTTCAGCGAGACCGTCAGTTTGAGCGTGGACAGGTGGCACGAGATTCTGTAGAGTCGGGGTCTCGGCACTTCGGCGGTTTCGACACAAAAGGGAGCGTGGAAGGACCGCGAGAGGGCGAGTCACGACGGGTCCCATGGAAATTGTGTGGGGAATCACACGTGGCATCGTGTGTTCGGGGCTCGCGGGTTGGAAGATCAGGTCTTCGGAATCGCGATTAGCGATAACCCGAGGTTAACTACTGGCTATCGAAAATCGGGACCTCGGCGTGCGACAGCTCGGGGGTGTGTTGCAAGTTTCGCGATATCGCAAGACCCGATCTCCCGATACGCAAGCGCAGTTCCGAGGAAGAGTAACCTGTGGGGACAAAGGCTCCCGAGGGGAGTTGGAGGAGAATTGAATCTTCGGGCCGAGTTGTTGAAGGTCCTGGTAGGAGCGACCGCCTGCTGTGAGAGCGGGGTTGCGCCAAGAGTGGTATCATAGCCCTGGAACTTATCTAGTATTTCAGGTGAAAGGAGAAAGGGAGGATACTCTGATACACACGACTTGCATCAAGAGTGGTATCAGAGTGGGAGTTAGAGTTCTCTTTGGTTGGGTAGCAGAGAGAAGATATTACAACGCCGCCCAGAAGGGAGAGGCAGTCACCTGATCGTGAAGACAGGGATGCCCGAAGAAGGGGTAGACCAGCAGGAAATCCAGCAGGGAATGCAGAGATGGAACGTCAGTTACGAGATCTCAGGGCGAGACTCGAAGATATGGAGACCACCCAGAGGCGTGGAGCCGACACAGGAGAGTTCAACGATCCTGAGATTGAAGAGGAAGCTGGACACGCTGAAGAAGAAATCTCAACAGAAGATGCCTCAACAGAGAGGTTGATCAAAGCCATTTCAAGGATGATCTCGAAGATGAAGATGGACATTCCGGTTTATGAGGGAATTCTAAATGCAGAGGAGTTGCTGGATTGGATCCGAGCACTCGACACCTACTTCGACTATGAGGACATCGAAGAGGACAAGAAAGTGAGACATGCTGTCACCAAGTTGAAGGGACATGCAACATTATGGTGGGACGAGCTGCGCGTTCCAAGGGAAAACAGAAGATCAAAAGCTGGGATCGGATGATCGCCAAGATGAAGGCGAAGTTCATTCCGAGGGATTACCAAATCACTCTGTTCAGGCGCTTGCAGAACCTGCGACAGAAGTTGATGACGGTGAAAGAGTACACCGAGGAATTCTACAGGCTCAACATTCGAGCAGGTCATCGGGAAGGTGATGACGAAAAGGTGGTGAGATACCTGAATGGTTACCATCCGCACTATTGAGGATGCATACCAGATGGCTCTGAAAGCCGAAGAAAAGCTGAGCCGCAAGCAGGGACAGCGAGGCCGAGGCAGGAGCCAGCCTAGAGGCAAGGCGGTTGCCCAAAAAGAAATTCAAAAGTCCCAGGAGGATTGGAAGAGACCTCAGGGAAGAGATGAGAGAGGTGGAACCTCATAGCAGAGGCAGAAAAATGCTGAGCCGAGGAGACAGCAAGATGATCAGCAAGGAGGGTATGCTGATGCAAATACTTTTCCTCGTACCTGAGGTAGAGGAAGAGGCAGAGGAGGAGCTATCACATGTTTCACATGTGGTAAAGATGGTCATAAAGCCGTGGATTGTCCAGAGAGAAAAATGGACAGAGGAGGAACTCACATCACTAAGGCGCAGAAGCGTGATGCTGAGTCAGAAGGTGCTGACAGCGGAAGATCGCTTGGGATGCATAAGATCCTTTTGACACCTGAGAAAGAGGTGGACAACTCAGTGCAGAGGAGCAGACTGTTCAGAACGGCTTGCACAGCTAAAGACAGAAAATGAAAAGTCATCATTGACAGCGGGAGCACTGATAATCTCATTGCAGCTGAGATGGTGGAAAAGCTGGAGCTGGAACCAACTAAGCACCCGAGTCCATATAAGGTCTCGTGGTTACAAAAAGGACACCGGGTAAGTGTCACTAAACAGTGCTTAGTAAAATTTAAAATTGGGAATTATCATGACGAGATTTTGTGTGACGTCATTCCCATGGATGTATGCCACATACTGCTGGGTAGACCATGGCAGTATGATAGAAATGTTGTTCATGATGGGAGGATGAACACATACACCTTGGAGAAGGATGCGAGACTCCATAAGTTGCTTCCGATAAAATATAAATATCAGGAAGTAAAGCCGGAGGTAAATAGCCAAATACTTCTCATGAGTGGGAAAGAGCTTCTCACAGAGATGGAGAAGGATGAAGATCCATAGTTATTTGTTGTCAGGAAGCTGAGGGTTGTTCTGACAAGCACAAGAGTGGACGACTTGCCAGAAAAGATTCAACGACTGCTGGGAGAGTTTGCTGACATCATAGTGGACGAACTACCTCGTTCGTTGCCACCGATAAGGAGTGTGAGTCACCACATTGACCTCATACCCGGAGCAAGTCTACCAAATAAGGCAGCGTACAGGTTGACACCTCAGGAGAACGAGGAGGTCAAAAGGCAGGTACAGGATCTGCAGGACAAAGGACTAGTAAGGGAAAGTCTTAGTCCATGTGTTGTTCCGACAGTACTGAGTCCGAAGAAGGACGGAGGCTGGAGGATGTGTACAGACTCCAGGGTGATAAATAAAATCACCATCAGGTACAGGTTTCCATTGCCGAGGATGGACGACTTGATGGATTTACTGAGTGGTGCAAATTATTTTTCGAAGATAGATCTCAAGAGCGGGTATCATCAGATCCGGATGAGAGAGGGAGATGAATGGAAAACAACGTTCAAGACAAACGAGGGTTTGTACGAATGGCTGGTCATGCCATTTGGCTTGACAAATGCACCCAACACTTTTATGAGGATGATGAATGAAGTCCTACGGGAATTCATTGGAAAATTTGTGGTGGTGTACCTGGATGATATACTGATTTTCAGTAAAACCAGGGATGAACATTTAAAACATTTGGCCATTGTGATGAGAAGGCTACAACAGGAGAAGTTGTTGATTAATTTGAAGAAATGCTTGTTCATGCAGACAAAACTCACATATCTGGGTTTTGTAATTTCGGAAAACGAACTAAAGATGGATCCTGAGAAGGTTGATGTAATCAGGAATTGGCCATCGCTGAGGAATATTTTTGAGGTAAGGAGCTTCCATGGTTTGGCAAGCTTCTATAGGAAATTCATTCGGAATTTCAGTGGAATTAGTGCTGCAATGATGGACATTGTGAAAAAGCAGCATAAAGTTTTCCAGTGGATAGCTGAGGCTGAAAAGAGCTTCAATCTGTTGAAGTGGAAGATTACTGAGCAGCCTATTCTAGTGTTGCCAGATTTTCAGAAAACCTTCCAGGTGAAATGTGATGCCAGTGGATATGCTGTTGGTGGGGTCTTGAGTCAGGATGACAGGCCTGTGGCATATTACAACGAGAATCTGGATGATGCCAAGCTGAAGTAATCCACATATGATAAAGAGTTCTATGCCATCATACAGGCATTGAAAAAGTGGAGGCATTACTTGATACCCAAGGAATTCATGTTATACAGTGATAATCACGCACTGCAGTTCGTAAGTCAGTAGGAGAAGCTGAACCAGAAGCATGCGAAGTGGGTAGAGTACATGCAGAATTTTACGTTCGTGATCAAGAACATTTCGGGGACTGCGAACAAGGTGGCTGATGCCTTGAGTAGGAAGTGCTTGTTGCTGCAAGAGTTCAGAATCAAAACGCTAGGTTTTGAGAACCTGAAGGAGATGTATACAGGTGATGCTGATTTCGGAGAGGCTTATGAAGCAGTCGAGAACCCAGTTCTCAGGGATAGGAGCCCGTGGATAGATTTCTTTTTACAGGAGGGATTGCTATTTAAGGGCAACCAGTTATGCATACCGAATTTCTCTATGAGAGAGAATTTGGTGAAGGAGAAGCACAGCGGGGGCTTAGCAGGTCATTTCGGGCATGACAAAACTTTCGCCAAGCTGAGCGAGTCATATTTTTGGCCAGGCATGCGTGCAGATGTAAAGAGATTTGTTGACAGGTGCAGAATTTGTCAACATGCGAAGGGCCGAAAGCAGAACATAGGGTTCTATCAGCCGTTGCCCATACCCGAGAAACCATGGGAAGCCATTAGCATGGATTTTGTGTTGGGACTGCCGAGAACGCAATGAGGGGTTGATTCCATTTTTGTTGTGGTAGAACGATTCTCGAAGATGGCACATTTCATTCCGTGTCATAAGACAAGCGATGCGACCCACATCGCAAATTTATTTTTCAAGGAGATTGTCCGATTGCATGGACTGCCCAGGAGCATAGTCTCGGATCGGGATACAAAGTTCATAGGTCATTTTTGGAGGACGCTATGGAAGAAGCTGGGGACGAACTTGGCATTCAGCTCAGCATACCATCTGCAGACAGATGGTCAGACAGAAGTGGTCAATAGAATCTTGGGGGATCTGTTGAGAAGTCTGGTGACGGAGCATCACAACAGTTGGGATCAGGTCCTACCACAGGCAGAATTCGCGTACAACGATTCGGTGAATCGGAGTACAGGCAAGAGCCCATTCCAGATTTTGTATGGGACACAGCCAAGAGGAGTGTCTGAGCTCAGGGAGCCAGAACGGGCTGAGACTAGCAGCGCGAGAGATGAGGAATTCACTGAAGAGATGCAGGAACTTCACACGTAGGTGAAGCAGCGACTACAGAAATTGAATCAAGAGTATAAGCACAGAGCCGACCAGAGAAAAAGATAGCTTCAGTTTGAAGTTGGAGACATGGTTCTGGTGCACTTGAGAAAGGAAAGGTTCCCAAGGGGAACACACAACAAGCTCAAGATGAAGAAGATCGGGCCATGCCGAATCCTGAAGAAATTCGGGGCGAATGCATACGAGCTTGAGTTACCAGAGGGCATTGGGATATCTCCGATATTCAACATTTCAGATTTATACCCATACAGGACTGACGAAGCAGACACTGGAACTGGGGAACAAATGGTTCAGTGGCAGAAACAATTACCAGTTGCACAGAAACCTCCGATGGAGTGCATATTGGACAAGAGAATAGGCAGGAAAACCAGGAGAAAACAATATTTTGAATACCTGGTGAAGTGGAAAGACCACCCAGTGGAGGATGCCAGCTGGGAGACAGAGGCAGTGATACTGAAGCATGGTGAGACTATACAGGAGCTCATGAGTAGGAGCCCATGAAATCTTTTGAGCCAAAGAGTATGATGCAGGAGCATCGCTCACTCAACCAAGCGAGCCAGCGCGTGGAGCAAAGAACAGCTGGACAGCGCCAACATTCAAATTTTGGAACATTGTGATATGGCGGCGCCAAACATTAATACGT
>CBVK0100099053.1:0-28546 GCA_900067695.1 Picea abies
ACAAAGGCACCCACAGACGACACCAGCCCTTGGTTTGACTATGACTAGACATCCCTAAGACCACATCACATCACTATACATGGTTTGAATGACCCTTTGAGGAAACTTCCCATTTCTTGTGGGTATTAGCCCAATAGGTTGCCCTTTTGGTTTTCTTGGCTTTGTATAGTGGGTCTGTGTAATGTCTTTGAGCTCTTAGAAGATTTTTTAGGGATGTTATGCATATATTTGATAATTTTAATGATGAAATGTGATTTACATTGCTATGATGTCGAGGACTGATGAGCCCCTGGAGGGCGTAGTCTTTGATGTGCAGGACCATGCCCGGTGGACAGGTACCAGAGGATCGATGCACATGGGGAGATGATTAGTTCGGACCTCCATGGGGCTGAAGAGCCCATTAGATGGACGTTGGGATGGCAGAGGCAGGACAGTCTTGTGACGAGCCCGTGCACAGAGAAGAAGAAGGACGCCCTCATCAGGACGTCTTAGCAGAGACCTGGCTTATGGGGATCAGCCCCTGGCAGATTGGACATGGACCTTGATGGATAGGACGCCACCAGTGCTAGTTGGACGATTTCTAGAGCATGTAGCAGCGTGCTATGCTTCTTTGGCACGTGTGACAGGTTGTTGGAGCCCTAGGAGGGGCAACGTTTTGCTCATTGGATGGTTGTCATGCCCTAACAGGGCCAACGTCTCCCTTTAGGGGCTTGACGTCTCTATTTTTCTGCTCATTATTGGTATTTAGGCATGTAAAAGTGACAAATGATTAAAAATTGTACTGTTAGCCTTGTCGGCTATTTTGTTGACCTATTTTGTAAATTAAAGGTCAAAGTATCATATAAATAGAGGATCATTTCTCCTCTTTTGGATCATAACATAACTTGCTCTCATTTGAGAGGTCATTTTTTAGCTCTTATTCTTGGCTTATTGTCTCTTGGAGTGAGGCGCAACCTCTTGGAAGGACTATTTTTTGGCAAAGTGGTGCTTTATACCATTGGAAGGTTTACAACTAGGTGTTGGATTATGCTTTCTTCATGAACTTGTAAGTGTTTTTCATCAAAACTTCTTGAATGAATGGTTGCTGATTTAACATTTGCATTTATTGTTATCTTGTTGTTATTAGCTTAATCCTTGAAACCCTAGGGAGCCAACACACAAGTAGGTCGTGGCTTTATGTCCCCATGGTGTGAGCTTATAACCATTTGATTTGAGAAGGTCTAGCCTAGCCATAGCTACACTAGCCATCCCTTGTCTTGAGCTAGTTTTAAGCATAAATTGAAGAAAGAAGTGATCCTAGGCCTAATTGAATTTACACCTAGGGTTTACTTCTAGGGTTTTGAAAAGCCTTGCCATAACAACACTTTTCAGCCATAGGTTTATGCTCCTAAGCTAGCCTTTTTGCCAAGGAAGTCTTAAGGAAAGGAGTGAGAGTTCTAGGCCTAGCTTTAGCTACACTTAGGTAAATCTTTCCTTCTTAGGGTTTAGGGTTGGTGGCCTTGCCATAGCAACACCATCAAACCCTAGCCCTCTTTTCTTTAAGTTTGAGTCCTCCCTAAACCATTAGTCTCACTTCAAGTTGACTCCATTAACCCAAGGCACTAGTCTATGAATGATTTTGAAGCTTGTTATGCCTTGAACCTCTTTCAAACTATCTCTAATTTGCAAACCCTAACTAACCTAGCGTCTAACCCTAGCTAGTTCTTGAACTAACCTAAGTTGATAACGTTGGCCTTAAATGAACTTTTGCTTGGATAGAAAGGTGCGGCCCTGTTATCTCTTCATAGCCGTGGAGTTAAATTGTCCTTTTGCTGGTTGAATTTGTCAAAACGTCCATCATTGGCTAGCTAACCTGCAGACAACAAAAGTTATATATAGGTGACGTCACATGCTTAGATATCTTGTTTATACCTGCAACTTTGTGACTTTATTCATCTATTTGGGTTGACATTGAGTTATTTATTGCATCCATAAGCTGATTTGACAAAACGTTTTTTCTCTTTGTCATCATTTTTGACCTTTGATTAAGGCTGACGTCACACCTACTGCAGAAATAATATAGGTGACGCAACAACATTATGTATATGAGCTAAATTGGAATATTTATTGCATTGACATTTAATACAAGGTTTAAATTGTGAACGTTGAATGCTTATCTTTCTTTGTTGATGAAGTGATATCAATCTTTGTCTTATTTAGCCATCATTGACGTCGTCAATAATAACATTGATCTATTGCTCATATATGTATTGAAGGATAGTCATTGATTTTATGAAGTACTAACCCACTGCAAAGCACATATTCTAGTCTTTGTCTTGTCTCGCAAACAGGTGCATCATCAGTGGATATTTCTCATTGAGTATCTCCTTCGGGCTGCAATCTGTGAAAGGGGAATCCTTTGACTTGATCTATTACCCTTATCCCCTCATTGACTTAGATTTCTTAGGGACGTCTCCCTTGGACTAGCCCTCCTAAATAGAAAGATCCCCCCATCGAGGTGACAGTGGGTGGGGAAGCTCCTGTTACGCCAGTTTTAAGCCTTGACTCAAGCTATCTAAACCCTTCCTACAAACCGTGCGATAACAGGCCAAAAATAGGTGATTTGCTTGATCTCTTAATGAATCTTCTTAATTATAATTTTCACTTTAAAACCATCTTCGTGCCCTTTAGAATGATAAAACATAAATCTGTGCAAAAATAATGCCATTTTGTCCTCCTCTGTGGTTTCACCAGCTCTTCCGCCTTGAAATTTGCTAGCTAGCCGTTGAAAGTTCCACTTTTCAACAACTAACTGGTTGTAAATATGCATCCTGTGCCGATGAAAACTCTTTATTATCAACAAGTGTTGTGATTTTCTTATAGTTAAATGAGAGTTTCCTTCCCTGTAAAATATAGTTGTTCTCTTGACATCAATCTCACATATGGATCGAAGAGCTCTCTCGATTTGATGACCTCCTTTGCAAACAAATGCCTGTTGAACATATAAAACAAGAACATCAAGTGTTTTGATGATGCTACTATCTTCATTTGGAAGGAAATACTTAATGTGATTCAAGGTTGTATAAATAAACACCATTATCATTCCAAGCACCACTCTTAACATGAGTAGTCTCATGCAGAGTGCACCTATGTACAAGTTTCTTTCTTGCACTGATGGTTGCATGCATTCTCAGCAAGGCTATGTTTTCCATGTCATTTGACCAGACAATGTATTCCATAAACAGAGTATAGATTTCTCTGAGTACAAACCTCTGTTGCATATCAAGAGGAATATTCTATCTTATGACCTATAAAGAAGGTTTCATGTTCCTCCATAGAAGATTGCATCCACAGTTACTGGAAAACTACACTTCTTAGTGACCTTATTTCTGAGATTTTTATCATCACTTTGTTATGAATCTTAACAAGGATTGCAAATTGATTACGAGCAACAAAGACAGCAGATCCTCCAAGTCCTCTCTTTGCTTTCTGTGTCGTATCATTTCTTCCAACACTATCCTTTGGAACGAGATAAAATTCATATGACCCACTTTCAACATCTAAACATACCAGAAAAACATTCTGCAAAAGACTATAGGACAATGATCTTGGTCCTTGATTCATTTCTGTGGATCCAGGCCTTCTTATTTGTATAAGTTGAGTGTCTTTTGAGTTGTAAATTCATAAGCCCACAGAAAAAAGTCTTTGATTTAGTGCAGGGTACCTTCATAAACAACAAAGGCAAGTCTTTCTCGTTTTGACTTGAAAACAGTCATTCCACTGTTATGTCCAACAGCAAGAATATTTATATCAGGATGTGTTGCAAGGATCCAAAAGCGATCATGCTCTTTACGAATTATTTGGATACCTGTACGCTGGATACATCCCAAACTCTAATACTCTGTCTTCTGAATTGGAAACAAAAATGTCTTGTCGTGCATTGAAAATCACACAGGACACATTGTTCATATGCCCTTACACTTTTAACTGGATCTGGCAGTTGGCCTCATCATGGCACCATGGTATTTTAAAGTAGTTTGCTTGAGATTCTTTTTGGCACCTGTCTGAAAATCTCCGATAGTTAAAAATAAACTGCAACTTGTAACCTTCACACTGTATCTAAGTGCCAATACCCTCGACTATGATCGATGAGTCATATGGAACAACATTCGGTGCTGTGCTGTGCTTTGCATTGACATTAGTTTGACTCGCAGTTAGGTTTGTGGACTTGACTTGGGCTTGGGCCTGGATTCGGCGCAATAATTGTTCTTGTAATTCCACATTTCGAGAAACCTCTCCGAAACCTATTTTCATCTCTTAGACACTTGGCAGTCTTTGCATACATGAATCTCTCATAACTATTTCGAGGAGTTTGAGTGCAAAGTGAACTTGGCACTTAGCGTTGAGCTTTGTATTGGACTTTAGCATGACAATGTATGATGCTTCCAGCTGGGCTCTTTATGTTTTGCATGATGTTGCTAGTGTTGATTGTTGACATGCGTGTTGTAGGACTGCTGGGTGTGGCTTATGAAGGATGATTATCATTTGAATCATGGATTGAAATTTTGGCTTAGTTTATGATTTAGTTGATAGACTAGACTTGGAATTTAGTATGGCTGGTAGTTAGCATAATAACATAAGAATAGGTCATAAGGTTTTGACTCATGACTTGGCATGTGAACAACCCGTGGCCTAACTTATGTTAAATCATAACTTAACCCCATGACTTGATTCATATGTGACTTGTGAATATGAACTAAGTTTTGGCTTTAAAAATCGGACCTATGTGACTTACGATTAGATCACTTTGACCATACATCATAATATTAGAGAAATTTGCTAAAATATAAAAAGCATTAGAAGTTAGGGTTTACAGGAAACACTGACAAAGTTTTAGAATGCAGGTTAGGGCAATCAATGGAAGCTTGGTCTACAGAGATTCGGAGACAAAACACTGGCCAAACATATTTAGAAATGGGCATATTGAATGAAACTTGAGGAGATACTCCAAAAATACCAGTGCATTTTTTATCGCTAACACCTTTCATTTTGCCATTCAGATTAGTGTTGAACTTATATCGTTGGAATTGTCCTTTGTGGTCAAGTGTCATCGAGATATCATCCATCATCACCGAAGGCATTCACACAACCACCAACATTACATTTGAGTGTTTTATATATTAAATATAGTTTCTTGTTTTCATGGTTTAGAAAATAGTTTTATTGTTGCTATAGGTTAGATAGACTTTTCTTTGATAGATAGTAGTGTGCTTATCATAGATTAAGAATTAGTTGGTAGTCTTTCTTGCTTTCAATAGAATAGATTTCCTTTCATGCATTGTATTGAGCATTTAGATTTCCTTTCACACATTAGAAATAGTTTTGCATTAGGCATTTAGTTCACTTGCCTCTTAGGCTAGATAGTTGTTCAATGAGAAGTTTTACTTGCAGTAGTTAGTTGCCTTTTCTTACTTTTCTTTTTCTTTAGTAGGTTAGTTAGGTTTCTTTGCTTGATTGTCTATTTGGTTTATAGGTTAGATAGGTGTCCTTGCTTACTTGTTTATTTATTTGCTTTCATAGGGTAGTTTCTCATTGAATGTAGGTTGGCAAGTTAAAAGTAGTCTGCTTTCATCATTTTCTTAGTATGCTTAGTAGTTTGCCTTTGCTTATTGTTATGAACTAGTTTTCTTTAAAGTAGGGTTTACTTTCTTTTCTTAGAATCATTCACCAGTCCTTGGCCCAAAAGTACTTAGGTTACCTAGTTTCAAGTTGCTTAGTAGGGTTTTCTTATTAGATAGGTTTGCTTGAGTAGATTAGTCTTAGATAGTTGCTTTTATTAGGTAGATTATAACCCTACCAACCTTTTACCTTTGGCATATATTTTGCTACAACTCTAAGTTTACTTACCCCGGGTTGACAATTTAATTGAGGGTAGTTTAGTGTCTCTTTTAGTACATATAAATCACCTAACAATAACCGTAAGGTTCTAGCACATGGTTTGAGGTACAAACTTGTGGTATAGTGTTTGAGGTATATGTGATCAGATCAGATTGATTGATGAGTATATAGTGACAGGTTTCTCAGTGACATATTCAGTTTCTATAGTTGAGGTACATGTTGGTTACATGGTTGAGATAAGTAGTTGATGAGTTGGCACATACATGAGGTGTATAGTTGATGATGTTGGTACATCTTGATGAGCCAATGTTGATGCATGGTACATGTTGGTTTAGGTTATTGGTACAGGTTGTTTGGTGCAGGCTGATTGGTGCAGGTTGATTGGTATAGGTTGTTACTGATTGGTACAGGTTGTTACAGGTTATTGGTACAGGTTGACAGTGGCAGTGGTTGATTCAGTGACAGTGACATGTTGTCTACATTTGACACTTATATTTCAGGGCAGTTGGATGGGGCAAGGATAGGTGGTTGTAGCCACCTTCCAGTTGTAGCCGAAGAACTTAGGGGGTTGTAACCTCCTTCTGGTTGTAGCCAGAGAATTGGGTAGTTGGAGCTTCCTTCAGGTTGTAGCCTGAGAAACTAGGGGTTTGGAGCCTCCTTCCAGTTGCAGCTGGAAAACAAAGGAATTTGGTGCTTCCAATGAATGTAATTCTTCAAGACATATAATAAAAAACATTTTGTGGTTTTCTCTCGCTTTTGGTTTCCACGTAAAAACACTGGTGTACTGTAGATGGATACAAAGAACCAGCAGTTGTAGATGGATACAAAGAACCAGCAGTTCCGTCGACAAATGAAAGAGCAATAAAACTCAGGAAAAATAATTTGTTAAGAACCAATGAACTGAATACAAAATATCACAATAGTGCCAAAGATATCCAAATATAATCACCACAAATACTGAATACACAATAGATCCACAGAGCAAGATAGAAGAAACAACACTTTATTATTACCAAACCCTTGAGGTAGGGAAACACCATACAATGGATCTTATTATGGAAGGGATCCTCTCCTGTTCACTTGCCTCTTTGAGGGGACTTCCTCCCAATGAGCTTCAGCTCCAAATACAATATTTGTCTTCACCATACAATGGATCCTATTATGGAAGGGATCCTCTCCTGTTCACTTTCCTCTTCGAGGGGGATTCCTCCTAATGATATTCATCTCCAAATACAATATTTCTCTTCATATCCCATTATATTGCTTGAACACCTTTATATAGTTCTACCATCACCTAAGAACATTCTAGAGGAGGAATCTTCTACAAGTAGAACCTTCTAAGAAGTCCTCTTACATTTATTATATCTAACTACTCATTTATTATATCTAACTACCATAGTGGGCCTTATTTAATAATATAGTGAACCTAGTCCACCTTACATTGAATGACCTCCACTATTATCACTATGGGCCCTCTGGACCCCCACTACTATCTCTTTAGCTACCTAACAAGGTGGCAATATTTCACGCAGTACCAAAGGAATCACATGTTCTAGAAGTAAAGAGGATATTCAGATATCTCAAGAGTACAAAAGATTTTGGATTATGGTATCCAAAATGAAAGGATTTATCACTTATTGCCTACACAGATGTAGATTGGGCAGGTTGCATTGATGACCGACAAAGCACTAGTGGAGCAGCGTTCTACTTGGGTGAGTGTTTGGTATCTTGGATAAGCAAGAAACAACCATCAATATCGTTATTTATAGTCGAAGCAGAGTATATTGAAGCAACATCATGTTGTACACAGGTTCTATAGATGAAACAAACTTTGACAGATATACAAGTTGAGTATGATGAGCCCATTCCAATCTATTGTGATAATACAAGCGACATCAGTATATAAAAGAACCAGGTGATTCACTCCAAGACGAAGCACATTCCAATCAAGTATCACTTTCTATGGGAACAGGTTGCAGAGAAGAACATCAGAGTTGAATATGTAGGAACAAAAGAACAAGTGGCAAATATCTTTACGAAATCGCTTCCAAGGGAAGCCTTTGAGTATCTCCACCAGAGACTTGGAGTAATTTCTACTCCAAAATGAATTATTTTGAATCCTTATCTTATATATATTATATTTACATGAGGAAGCACCATAAAGAGGATAGTTCAAGTTGGGGGAGAAGTTTCGGGAAGAGTTCATTCAGGGGGAGCAGCCCCAAGGACAGTTCAGTTAGGGGGAGTAGCCTCGGATGAGAAGTTACCTTTGTCATTGATGTAAAAGGGGGAGATATTTATCAGATGCAGGATAGAGAGTTAGATGCTAAGAGAGAGAGCACAAAGTCATGGATCCAGGGGGAGAGATGGTGACAAAGGGAGCATGAGAAATATGACTTCAATATTGCATTAGACTATTGCCATCAATGCCAAAGGGGGAGATTGTTGATTAATTGGGTTGCTTGTCATTGATGTCAACCCTTGAAGCAAATCTAGTAGCAAATTCTGGTATCCCCAACAGTATGATTAAGGGAATTCAGTGTGATTGATGTATAATGATATGAAGTTTAATATATTTGCAGGAAATACTATTCTAGATGGATAATGCATGTCATGCCATTTTCGGTGATATGTGGAATGTCAGATAACTCCTCACGGTTAGAGAGTTATGTCATGGTGAAGTTGGAGAACCCTCAAGAGTTATCTAGAATCCCCTAGAAGGTCAAAGAAGTCGATTATTCTAAAATCTCCTAGAAGAAGTGTACTAGTCAAATTGATGATAACTAGGAGTTAATCATGGGTATAATTGTTGCATTAAGAAAATATTTAAAAATAAATTAGTTGCAACAAGAAGTTGTGAGTTTGGTAATTATGGTAAACAAGTTGTGATGAGAAGATTGAATAGTCAGAGTGGTTGGCCAAGAAATAAATTAAATAATAAAGTGGTTGCAACAAAAAGTTAGTTAAGGATAAAGAAGTTATGAATTGTCTAATTATAGAAAAGTTAGTTGCAACAAGAAGTTGCGAGTAAATATAATTATTTAAATAATAAAGTAGTCAAAGTGGTTGTAAAGAGAAATTATTTAAATAATAAAGTGGTTGCAACAAGAAGTGGTGAATTTACTATTTATGGATAAGTCAAAGTGGTTGCAAAAGAAATTAATTAAATAATAAAGTTAGTTGCAACTAGAAATGGATAATTTACTATTTGTAGCAAAGTGAGTTAGAAGTGGGTTAGCCCTGAAAGAAGGAAAGTGGGTTAAGTTGGTTAGAAGGTAACCCCTTGAAGAAGCTACATGGAAGTATAAATAAGAGAGAAATACTCTCTCATTAGCACCTATTGAATATCATTGAATATCTATTTTGTGAAAGGTTATTTGGGCATGTATTATTGATAGAGAAAAGTGCAGCAGAAAAATCGTGGCAGGAAAAGTGCGACAAAGAAATCATGGTAGGAAAAGTGCAGCAGAAAAATCACGGCAGGAAAAGTGCGGCAGAAAAATCGCGGCAGAAAAAGTGTGGTAGAAAAACCACGGCAGAAAAATCGTGGAAGAAGATTCACGACAGTAGAACGCTACAAGAAGAAAAAAGGTTTCTCAGTTACAGATTTGACAGAACAGGTTGTGACAGTGACATATTCAGTTTCTAAATTTGACACTTATATTTTAGGGCATTTGGACGGGGCAAGGATATGTGGTTGTAGCCACCTTCTGGTTGTAGCCGAAGAACATAGGGGGTTGTAGCCTCCTTCTGGTTGTAGCCATAGAATTGGGGAGTTGGAGCTTCCTTCATGTTGTAGCCTGAAAATAGGGGGTGAGGGCCTCCTTCCAGTTGAAGCTGGAAAACAAAGGAAGTTGGTGCTTCCAATGAATGTAATTCTTAAAGACACATAAGAAAAAGAATTTTGTGGTTTTATCTCGCATTGGGTTTCCAAATAAAATATTGGTGTATTGTGTATGTGTGTGATTACTCATTATTCATGGTTTATTTATTCTACACGTGATTGAATGATATTGGTAAATTGATCATAAAGAAAAATAACATTTATACATTATGGTAAAAAATGATTATAATTTCTCTATTACTGATTCACCCCCTCTCAGTAATCTAACAGGTTGTGCGGCCTTGTTCTCTTATAGGCACTCCAAAGTTCACCATCATGAATTGTCGCATCCTTTGGGGGTGTCATGCCCCTTCATGAACCCATGTGTCTAAGTGAATTGTTGTGCCCCTTTGTATTCCTAGTCATCCAAACAAACCGATGTGATCACCAATCGTCGTGCCCCCTAGGACTGACGCACCCAAACTTAGTGTGCCCCTCTTTTTGGTGCACCCTAATCTCTTGGTCATTTCATACTTAGGCATGCCCCTTGGCACGCTCACATGCCCAAGGTATCCACTTGCCCAACTTCGCTACTGAATAAACCCCAATTTTTGTCTCCTTGAGGACTTGGGAAAAGGTCTCCGCACCCATCTAGTCGAAGACCTTACATCCTCCCCTAGCTCAGGTTGTTTTCGTCCCCAAAAAAATCCAAAAAATATGTGATATCCAATTCTCTCCCCGAACTTGTTCTCCCATCGCAACTAATTCTGCTGGAAACCCTAAGTTTTGTGCCAATTGAAAACCCCAAATTATGCCAAAGTGGAAACCCCAAGTTTCCACAAACCAAATTGTATATCACCCAAATTCACACAATATGTTGCCTAAGTTAATGAGGTTGCTTCATCCAATTGTAAGGATGAAATTCACCCAAATTTGTTGCACTATATCACTATGATGTTGTTGCCTTGCTGCTCTTCGATTTCGTTGTTGTTGTTGTTTCCTTCTACAACTGACTGCTGCACATTTCACTTCAACATTTCGCCTAAGTGTTGAACTCTTGTGATCTTGTTGTCGCACCCATACTTCAACTCAATTCCATTCCTCTGTGCATTATCGAACCCCACATCTCAAACTTTTTGGGTAGCTAATCCAACCATCACATCCAATCCTTGAGCATGAACATCCTCATGCCTGAACTCAATCTTTTTTGTTGCATCTCTGTCACTTTGTCCAACTCCAAATACTAAGACAAATGTCCATCCTTGCCTCACTATTGTTGCAATTGTTCGATATTCATCAAGGCGATCCTCCACAATGTCTAAATATTGAAATTCAAATCTACTGGCACATCCATACTCTTTACCCCCTTGTCATGTTGTTGTTCTCAGCCAAGTTGTGAACAAGTTGAATGGCTAGTCCAACCATCACACTCGTTGATACTGCAAACCCTCATGTACAAATTGGCACTTCCTTTCACAATTCGGTCCATCCACACAATGATCTCAAACCAAGGCAGATTCTCCACTCACCTCAATGCACTGTGAAGTCTCCCCAAAACAAAGTCATTTGTGGCAACTTGACTCCACTTCTCACCTCATGGCACAGTTAGTCAATCTTTGCACCAAAAATTTCACTTCCAAACTTCCTTTTCCCCGCTACTTTGTCACCTGACCATGTTGTTGCATCTACTTATCTATTCCTTGAAATGTTTAGGCTTCACCCTCAACCATGATTCCCCAAAGCAAGAGAAACGTCCATGTTCAAGTACTGTCTTCATGTTGCAATCTTCATGTTCACAAAATCCTCCAAATGAAGGCAAGTCCTTAACTCACCTCCCTTCATGAAGTCACCTATCTACAACTCAATGTATATGATGAGTGTGGCCAACATGCCCTCACTTGTCAAACGTCCCAATGAACTGTCCAAAGTGCTCCAAGTAGAATGAGTCACCTCAAAGAATTTACGTGCCTTACACACGTTCAAACCAATACTCTACCAACCTCAACCAAAACCTCTATTAGATCTATGAGTCATTGCACAATCATTTACAAGTCACCAAGGTGCACTCTTCCTCATCCAATGTCCCACACCAAAGATGATTAAACACCACCCAAGTCACTTGGTTTGTGTTCTTCCTATTTAGGTTGACTGCTAACAATTCTTGGTTGAATTCTCTACTGATTCCATTTGTCTACTAGAATAACATTGCCTTGCACCTCCTATAAGCGTCTAAACTCTGGCATTATCATTGTGACTCATCAAGTAACCACCTAAATCAACAAATTTGGCTAAGGCACCAAGCACCAAGGTGCCTCACGCATCTTCTCAGCTAAGCATGAACAAACTTCATTGCCCACTTCTTTATAGTGACTTGTCCAATGCACCTCATCAAAAAGTTAGGAAGTTTCCTCGAGCCACCTCCATGGTTGTATCCAAATATGCCTAATTCCACCATAGGACTCATCCAAGTAGGTCACCCAATCTCTCTATGTAAACACTCAACCAAGGCATCCCAAACTGGTACAAGACTTCTTCAAATCTGCACGACTTGAGTCACCCTCAAGTCTGTCACTTTTCATAATGGAAATGGAATGCACTTGAACCACCAAGTCATCCAAAATCCCTTAAAAGAAATCATTGCAACACTTAGGAAATGCAAAAACTCAAACCAACCATACCTTTCTAAACATCATCCTTCACTACAACCATGTTCTAAGCCTATTGTCTTGGACCTTCTCTTGCCCAATCAATCAACTCTCCATATGAACTTTCCTCAATCACTATCTGCAACTCCAAAAAATTGCAAGACCTTTGTTGTGATACAAGGATGAGTCCATCCTTCCACTTCAAAAATATATATAAGTCCCAAACTTCACATGCAATCGATCAAACTCATATCCAATGTCTCTTCATCTCTGCACCTTGACTACTTCCACTTCAAGGCACCATTCACACACCTCCCGAATGTCAAGTCATATTGCTACTAACCGACTATTGTAACTTTGTGAATAGATACCTCGTCCAAAGTTTGTGATCTACCCATATTCCAACAAGCCAACTCAACTCAAATGTTGTTCTCGGTGATGCACAACACGAAGGCATCATGATGGAAATGTTCCCAACCAACTACCTATTGTGGAGCTTCTCTAGGTCACCCCAGATCATCCAATGCACCCAGGTGCTTCACCTTGTTACAACCTAGAACTTCTCCCCTTTCGCAATCACTTCTGTAATCACCCTCGATGTTTCTCTTTTGTGATCACTTTTGCAGTTAGATCTATGAAAAGTCGTGCGAGAAATACTATGTTCATCTTCCTTTCCCAAGTGCTTAGTTCTCCCAATGAACTTTGTGCCTGATCTCTCAAGGTGTGCACAACATGTCTAGCATTGAATTCTATCACACATCAAACCAACTAAGTCTTCCTCTGTGATCAAGTACGTGAAAAGTTCTGTGATAAACTTTATGATCACCCACCCTATCTAAGTTCTTTGTTTCACCAAAAACTCTTCTCTTTGTCTATACAAGGTATGCACCCAGAACAACCTCTCCACAACACTGTCAACCAAACCTCTATCATAAGTTTGATGCAAAGTCTATGATGAATAAGTTCGCTCCACCGCATGGTTCACTAAGTATGTGAACGTTCCCACTAAAATTCCTTCACAACAAATAGCCTTCTCAACAAGTGCACCCCACCACAACTGTTCTGACTACAAAAGTGGTGAAGAGCACCAAACTACTCTAATACCATTTGTCACGTCCCAATAGTGTGACTTACGATCGTACACCTCTTGAGGGCATACTACACCACGACATTTCTCACTTGGTTGCTTGGAAACACCAAGGACACTTCCTCCAGACTACGCCTCTTCAGCTAGAGCATACCCATACAATGTTCTAGGCTATCAGTGAGTCACACTCCTACTCTAGTGCAACTCTTGTATACTTATACAATCATTAATTGTTTAACACTTAGTCATATTTAAGCATACATCCATGAACATGAGAATCTAAGAGAACAACAATGAAAGAGACAAGCGAAATAAGGATACAATGCAAGCAACACAAACTGTTCCTTTAGCCCCAAGGGTTAGCTCAAGTGGTTCTGAGCCATACGTGACACTATCCCCAACGGAGGAGGTCACGGGTTTGAATATCTTGTTCCCCTTTGGGGTTAGGCCTGCCATGGACATCAAGGCCGATGTTTTACATCATTTACCATCCACAAAGTGGGGAAGTACTTGGAGGTTTCCCATGAGATATTACCTCAGAAAAAAAACAAAAAATGTGCCTAACACCCAAATAAGTCTTTGTTATTATGAAACAGTTACAATATGAGCATTATCATCTTGGTTTACAACTTTTCCAGAGTCATATGACTCACCTCACCTCACCAATACACTCATACACAGATTCGTCACACCAAGACTCTTTGTCGCAACCATCTTCGTAACCTCCTGCGGTGCATCTAATACACACCATCAACCACGAACTTGTTGTCTCTTCATTTGCATAGGCTTCACATATTTTGGTTCTGCCTCACACATTCCTACAATAAACCTGCATTTCCAGACTTCCAAAAAATTTTCACATGAGAATCTTTCCCAACTTTGTCCACCGAATCCTCCTCAAGGCAGCATAATTCCTCCCAAGTGGAGTGACTTGGCTCTTTGAGGGAGCTCACCCTTATTAATCTACCATAGAACTAAATATCTCTTCTTTCTCTCCTTGTCTTCCAATATACCTTCATTGGTTGTGCACCCTTGTTCTCTTATAGGCACTCCAATGGTCACCATCACAAACCATCGCTTCCTTTGGGGGTGTCGTTCCCATTTGCAAACCCATGTGTCAAAACAAATCATCACACCCCTTCATGGACTCGGTCACCCAAATGAATCATTGTGCCCCTTCATGGACTTGGTCTCCCAAATGAACCCATGCCCTTGTCAACCATCGTGCCCCTTGGGACCAACGCACCCAACCTTGGTGCACCCCTCATGTCTACACACCCCAATCTCTTGGTCGCTTCATACTTGGGCAAGCCCCTTGGCACGTTTGCATGCCCAAAGCATCCACTTGTCCAACTTGGGTGTCGAAGCAACCCCAAGTTCTGTCTCCTTGAGGACTTACTTGGGTGAAGGTAACCACCCTCATCTAGCCAAAGACCTTACAATATTCCTAATGGAAAAACTTGTTACTAATATAAGATATTATTTTCCTTACTTTATCAATTCCCTATGTAGGTATCTACCTGAATTCAATGCATGTTAAAAGTTTTCGTCACTTGAGTCGTGTGTTTGACTTAATGAGAGCCCCACATTCTCCTTTGGTTTTCCATCCATTATAATTACCCTGAAACCCAACATGGAGCTCAAATATTAAAACCGAACCTGACTGGACTGTAATGGCAACGAACATGGAGAAAAGGTCTCACATTCTTGTATTCCCATTCTGAGAACAAGGCCATATGATTTCCATGCTCAACCTCACCCACACCCTCGCCTCCCATTGCCTCTTCATAATAGTCCTCACAACTCCTTGAAATCAATCCCTCTTGATCCTCTTTTGTAGAGAGCTTCATCAGAGGGAATTCATATTCAACCTCTCATCATTCCTCTCCCTCCCACTGAAGCATACCACAAGGATGTGAAAACATTGCACTGCTTCCTTATCATCTCCTCCCACTCTTCATGGATTCATTCATCCAATAGAATACAGGTTTTATCAATAGAAGATACAGATACATATTCTGCAAATAAATAATGGAATGGCATGGAACTCGAGCAACTATCTGTCAAAAATACGCAAAGACAGAGATGGAGTAATGATGGATGAGTATGGAGTTAAGGCAATAACATATGTATCAATTTGAAGTTTTTTTTTTAATGTCATGTCCACTCATGGGAATTTAGTCACATTCAACTCTTTGACTAATCACAAAATACCTATTCAAATTTAAAAAAAAAATCTAAATAAATAAAAAAATTTAAAAAATTCACTTTGATAAAAAAAAAAAAACTTTATAAAACTTTGAGTAATTTTTTTTAATAAAATAGATCAACTCTATTTGAGCATTATTTATTGTTATATATCCTCTTAGAAGGAGGTATAATAATAGAGTAATTGATTTTATATCAGTTTTTCCACACAATCATTAAATCTTTACTTCACAACGCACCATTGTGTTATTGTTTTTATTTTCTTCTTACAAGTTGACCCTCACATATAATGCCACTTTTTCTTTCTTCTCTATAAATTTCTTTAAGTTGTTTTTTATTTTATTTTAATTTTTTTAATTTAATGTTTTATTATCAGCACTTACTAAAGCACCTAAAATATATTGAATTTGTAAATTATAACCAAGGTTTTTCCAATACATATATTACTTGAATTTATTTCCAAATAATAATACATTTTTTTCTTCTAATTTGATGCATTGAATTTCTCATTGGTTAAAATCATTTTGACATGATATAAATCCTCTCATGTGTGTGCAATTTTTTAAATTTATTTGTGAGATTTAAAAATTAGTTTATAAAACAATTTTTTATAAATTATATGATTCACCAGTTTGGACGTTGTGGCTCTATGAAATTTGTAGTCTAAGGAATTCGCTCTGTGGAACTGTAATTTAGAGATGCTGCAATTGATGCCTCCTTGAAGTTGCAGTCAATGCCTCCTCTTGTGGCAACTTGCATGCATCTGATAAATGAGTCATCAATGGATGAATAAGCATGAAAGTGTTATTAAGTTCTTTTAAGATCCTCCCTGAAGGGAATAATTCCTTCATCACAGCTAGTCCTCAATTGGGCATCGAAAAAATGCCTTCACCACAAATGCTTCTCAACTAGATATATGTGGTTCTTTTTTGAAATAGTTGAACTGTCATCATTGGTGGAGAGGAGCATCCTTCTGCAAGGAGAAACAAAATAATCTCTAGAACTCTGGAGCATATAAGCACATGAGCATCGACCAATTCTAATTGTTGGCTTTTCATCTTTTCTTAGTTCATAGTCTGCAAAAAATTTCAGTTACACAAATATTTGAGTGTTGTCGAGGTCTAATTATTGGATTTTCATATTTTCTTAGTTCATGGCCTACAGGAAAATTTCATTTACAAAAATATTTTTGTAACATCCCCACTATAATCCCTAGTTTAATTAAGGTTTATGTAGATATAAAGTGTGGCTACGACCCAAAGCAATGTAATATGTGAATTCTATTTCTATGTTTTAATAATAAAATGTGATATCAGCTGCTAAGGGGACAAGGACGAAGATGGGGGTTGAAATAATCCACAAGAGAGGGGAGTGTCTAGGATAATGGTCAAGAGGGGTCCCAAAGCGGGTATTACCCATGTATATTAATTCAACCCAATTTCCTAAAATTGCTATTGATATATGAACCTTCTAATTATGATTGAGTGTTCCCAAAGCCAATCATTGAATATATGTAAGAGGTTGGGTGTGAGTAGTCACATCCCATAGTTATTGGGCACATAGGGGTTGAGTAAAATCAACTTGGGGAAGTGTGTGATTCAAGAAAGGCAAGCCAAAGGGAGGAAATTCATATGGGTTGGGACAATTTTTTTTACACATGAAGTTTTTGTGCATGAGAGAAAGTAGGGAGCAAGAAAGAGAGCTTGGAGATGGTGCAGCCATGGAGGGCGAATTCTAGAGCATGCTAGAGTGTTTATGGAGCAAATTGGAGCTGAAAACTAAAGATCCAGGTTGTCGGGCCTAAAGAGTGAACTCTTGAGTGAGATGCACTAAAATAGTACGTGTTGTTGTTGTTTGTTGGTAGTTCTTCCTAGAAATGAGTTCCCTTGAGTTCCTAGCTGAGAGATTACTAGCTACATGTGCCAAATAGATCTGGATAAATGAACGGGATGCTAGAGGGATTGATATTATTGAAGGGGTACATTCCTTGGGTTGGGCAGGTCAAGAGGAAGAGAACTAGTGGAAAATTGGGATAGTTGTAGGAGAATATTAGTGGGTTGTGAGTGGTAATGAGATACCACCCTCTTTTGTTGATCACTAGCCTCATCTTGGGGGTGACTAACTGTCGAGATTTGGAATAGTCAGTCTGTAGTTGGGTGGAACATTTGTTCCAAGCAACTGGTTGCACAAACATTCTCATAAAATAAGTGTTTATATGTTTTATGTCGTGTATTGATGAATTATATTGTTGTGCACGATCTATGTAAATGAGAATGATTTATATGTGCATTCATGTGTAGTTTTAGCATGTTGTAGATATATCTATTTTATGGTTATAGACAGTAGTTAAATCTAGTTGTAATTTGTAGATGAAAGCTATAGGAAATATATTAGTTAGCAAAAATTTCATTTTTATGGGTATTCCACATTGTAATGTCTCTCGATTGGGTTGGAGGAAATCACATTATGGTATCAGAGTGCCTATTTTAATAATCAGGCTTGTATGGGCTCAAACCAGTGTGAATTTGAGAAAAAAACATTTTTGCAGGATTGTTTGTGACGAATTTGGGGAGAAATAGAGAGAAATTTGAGTGAAATCCCCAAATTCATGAGTGAAATTTGAATTTGAGTGACTCAGATCTATTTAAGAAATTAAATGGAGCCAATATGAAAAGTTGCAGATTTAAATTTGACCTGAAAGGTCAAAATTTGAGTTGTAATGTCCTCTTGTAGAAGTTGGACAGAGTTAATGAATCAACAGCCGAGATCATGTTTGATCTCGCAATCAACGGTTGAGATTTGTCATGAGAAATTTAAAAATACATAAGGTTTTGGTCATTTGAAAAATATAACAAATTGACGATTGTGATTCATTTTCAGTCATTGGAAGGTTGGGGTCGTTTAATGGCCAAGATTCATTTTGGGGGTTTCTGAAATGGAAAAGATCGATAATCCAGGTCAATCAGACAAATGCGAAAAATTTCTAAGTGTTAAAGTTCTCCAATGGAAATCATCGACAACTGATGTTTGGGTCGAACAAAATGGAAAAGTGTTTGGTTCAACCAAAATACATTTATTTATGGTCGACAGTCGGGGGTCATCCAAATCCATTGAAGTAATTTCATTCACCAACATAAGTCATCGATGATCGACGGGTCAATGGTTGAGTGTTAGCTGATTCAGAAAAGTGTTTCTAATCAAGCAATAAAATTTGTCAATGGTCGATGGGTCGATGGTTGGGTGTCATCCAATTCAACGAAGTGGTTCTAAGCAAGTAAACGAATTCATTGGTGGTCGATGGGCCGATGGTTGGGCGTTAGTCGATTCAGTGGGGTGTTTGGGTCATCCAAGATAAATAGTCGATGGTCGAAGAAGGAAAGAGGATGATTATGTGTCATGCCATGTAAACATCCAATTATCATGCTACATTATCCAATTTGACATCTTACGATGATGTTTTATGCCACGTCAACATCCATGTGTCATGCCACATCAACAGTTTCCATGTCAACCCAGAAGTGGTTGATGGTCGATGGTAGGGTCAACCGAATTGGGGAAGTATTTTCAATAGTCAACGAGGATGAATGATAGGCTAATGGTAGGGAATTGGTTGAATTCTCCAAAAAATATCATCGACATTCAACACTTGATTCAGTTAGTTTAGAGTTTTGTGCAAATCAGTTGTCAGGGAGTTGGGTCGATGGTTGACGGTTGGGTCGACAGTTTTGGGAAGTGATGTGTGCACCCAAAGGAGAGCGTCAATGGAATATGGATCACATGAAAATAGTTCATATTTCATCCAATTTGAGATCAATGGCTCATATTTAAAGGTTGTTACACAGTAAAACAATTAATTTTATGCGATTTTTTGTGGTTTTTAAAGGTCATTAACTTGCTAGGCATTTTTGAGGGCCTCAACGACGTTTTTATCCAATCAAACCCAAAATTACATAGTGAACCAAGGTACATTGAGTCTTTGTAGCTCAAATAAAATAAATTGGAGAGAGTTACCCAATGAGCTAAACGGTTCACAAAATAGATCTTGTATGAGAAATTTACAGCCAAAACAGTAAGGGTAAAATTTTGGCACCAGACTTCTTTTAGAAGGCATAACTTCGTACTCAGGCGTATGTTTGGGGAACAAGAGTAGTCGATGGAAATATTATGATCTAGATAAGACATCTGTGGAGTCAATTTTTGGATCTGGTTATGTAAAAATGCATTGGAAGTAAAAGAAAACACATGTAGCATACAAGGGTAAATTGGGTAAAACAACCTAAACTTCTTCGGACCATAACTTTCAGCTCGGAGCTCGAATTTGAGAAAATGAATAGTCATTGGAAATGTATTGAAGAGTAGAATATATCTGTCAACCCATAATTTTGAATTGGAAAATAAAATTTCTTAGAAATTAATAAAGATATTTCTATAACAGTAAAAGAGTGGAAATTGCAGGCATGGGTACAACAGTTGGAAAGTTGTTTCGAAGAGGAATGCATATAAGGAATCAAATTTTCATTTGTTGCATTGTTCATTCATAAATTGATGAGGAAATAACTTGCATTATAATTGATGAAATCTTTTATAGTATGCATGTTCTTACACTAATTATTACATGCACATTTCTTGCAGAATTAGAGGTACATGAAAGAAGCTTTGGTTCTTATATGAGAACTAGATTTATGGAAGATGCTCAAGGATATTACAACCATGAAGAAGATATCATAGGTATGCATGTTAGCATTGAGAATGCTGAGATAGAGTCAAATGGAAGAAGAGACAAGCATGAGCCTGTAACTATAAGAAGCTTTCATAGGGAAGTGTAGAGCTATAGAGATGGTAATGAAAGGATTAGGAAGGCTCGAGAAGAGATAATTCAGAGCTTAAATATGTTACATAAGCAAGTAAATAAGGACTTTGGAACCAAGCAAGAGGCTAGTGCTAGACAAGTGACAAAATATATATCTCAAAGCAAAAGGGATGATCATGGAAATGATAGGTAGTCAAGAAGCATGAGAAGGCACCATCATTCTTCAAAGAAATCCACCAAAAGAACACATGCAAGTTCAAGGCCAGGGAGAAGCCCAAGTGTGTCTCATGTTAGGAGGAAAAGGATAAGGCATGAGGTAGACATTTTGCAAGGTGAACTCGGGAAGATCAAGCCACCAACTTTCAATGGTGAGCACAGTAAAGGAGAAGAGGTCGATGCCTGGTTGTTGGAAATGAAGAAATATTTCTAGCTACATGACTACCCCTACGGGGTAGAAGCTAGAATTTCCACCTACCACTTGCAAGGCACAATGTATTCACTTGGAGAATCTGTGACATAGCATCTTCATTCATGGGATATTAAATAATACCCCCAATTTCACTAGATATTGATAAATAACTCCAAAACTCATTTCGTTGAACCCCGCTCCCAATACATATTTCCAATAAAATAAACCTTTATTTTTACTAGATACCCCTTTTTATACCCTCCAATACATATAAAACCCCCAATACCCAATATTCCCCCCACCCCCCCAATACCTACAATATATTGATTTTATTTTTCACAATTTAAAAACCCCCTTTATGAATGAACATGATAAGATATTGGTCAACAAGGTGAAACCCTCGTATTGCAAGGAAAGAAAACCATGTGGTGGGATAAACTTAAGAAAGAAACGAACCTAGATGAGAAGAGTATATCATGGAGGCATTTCAAAGGATATTTCCAAGAGAAATATTTGTCTGAGCATTATTATGAAAGTAAGATGAAAGAGTTCTTTGAACTCAAGTTGGGAAGCATGAAAATGGACGAATATGAAAAGAGGTTCTTTGAGTTGTTGAAGTATGTTGACTTCATAAAGAATGAAAAAGTTAAAATCAAAATGTTTTTAAGTGGTTTACCCTCCTTATATAGTGACAAGATTCAATGTGATAACCCCAAAACTTTGGAGGAAGCCATAAGGAGAGCACAACATCTTTATGAACAAATCAAAGGAAGGCTAGTTTTCCAAAAGGCTTGGAATGACAAGATGAAAGGGAAAAAGAATCAGAGGTAGAAAGGTTTTAAGCCACCCTTTTTCAAGAACAACACCCAAGAAATCCAACAAGGTCAATCAACCAAAAATGAGCGCACGACTGCAATTTCATTTGGGAAAAGGCCAAGGAAATAACTTGTTCAATGTTCAGGATGTGAGGGAAATCACTTATATAGGGACTGTCCTCACAAAAATGAAAGAACCAGGACTTTCCACAACATTTAGGAGGTTGAAATAGTAGTAGAGATGGGAGGAAACATGTCAAGAATATATGCAACCTTGGACAACAAGAAAGCGGAATATCAATCCACCATGATTGAAGTGGAAGGTGAGATTGAAAACCAGCCCATAGAATTTTTTTTTTGGGGATTTTGATCACAAGAGTGAGCAAAAAGAGACCCCTTTGATTTCCTTTGTAAGACAACAAAGAAACATAAAACAATGGTTAATAGGTTAGTGGACATGCATGTTAGAAAACAAGATAAAAAACAAGCAAATAGCAACTAAAAATAAGAAACAAACTAATCTAACATAAATGAGTGATGCATGAAATTGAACACATGAAATGGTTACCCAATAGAACTAAATGTTCGAATTGAGTGCACCAAGAGGAGAAATATGGAACAATGAATCCCCTATTCCTCCTAAGGGAGGGTCCTTTGATCCCTCAAAAACTAGAGCTATCATTCTCCAATGGTAAGTCTACAATGGTGAAAAATACCCAAAGCTTAGTGTTGGTGCAAGCCTATTTTGGGAAGAAGGATCTATTTTGGGCGTAGACCTAATTTTGGAAGAAAAGGTCTATTTTTGGAGCGCGCGCCTTAGGAGGTAGAAAAACAACATGTAGAAAAAGAAGTAAAAGTAACATGCAGGAGGAAAAACAATGTGGTGTGCATGCAAACAAGCCTAACTATGCTAGGGTTAGGGTTTTTGACAAATATTGTAATGACTATAAGCCAATAGAGTAGTATAAATAAAGACCTAGGAGGTCTAGGTTAAGGGTTGGTTCGGAAACTATTGATTGTAATGAGTTTTGTATGGTGATTGTGGTAGAGTGGAATAAGCTAATTTTTTAGGGTTAGGTCACAGGATAAGGAGCCTGGTGTGATCTAGTCAGCCTCCCAGAGGGTACTTACCCTAATTTTTTATTATAATCCTGAAGATGTAATGCGTGCAATGCATATTTTGTAGCAGAATATATAAAAGAGCAAAGAAGCGATATCTTTGTGGACGTAGCCCCAGGGGGGGTGAACCATGGTAAAATATTGTGTTCTATGTGGTTGTTAATGAATGCTTTTACTATTATGTTAATCATTAGCTCAAGAATGAATGGTTAAAACTACTTATAATCTCTTGCATGCATAGGATTAAAGATGAATGAATCATAGAAGTAGATGAATGCTTAATGATGATGATGTATAAGAAAAAGGATCTAAACACCTTCCCCACTCATTCCTAGAATACAAACACCTGAGTATTGCAGTCCCCCATAAAATCTATTTCGGGTGAGACTGCATTGTCAACTATGTGCGCATCGTTGCCTTCTGGTTTACCAGGAGGGCCGATAGTTTTGAGGGTTCTGTTGGAAACCTATTTGATATCAAAACTTGGGTTAGCCCAAGTAACCAATAAATGGTTCTGTTGTCGGCTAGAACTGCACAACATTGAGTGGACATGATCTATGGAACAAAAGCATGGAGGATGAAATCATAGAAGGGAATGTTCAGGCCTTGGAATGCAACAAAGGTGGAGGTTGAAATATGGTTGAGGACAAAGGAAATCGAGTTTGCATAGAAGGAGAACAGAAACCCTAAGTTGACACTGTGCAAGTATCTCGACAAAGATGTGTTTAGTGACTTGCATGAGGTATTTTTCTATGATTTCCCTCATCTGTTGCAGGAGTAGGCATTGAGGTTGAAGGAAAACCACCCTATGAACTAGATCAGACAACTAGCATGGCATCCTGTGGAGATTGCGTAGCTACATCAAGTTAATAACAAATTCACGCACGCAATAGATTTATGGTTAGACATTATTGTTGCAGGATTTATCACCAAATTTGAAGTAGATACCGTGAATTCCTACACTGTTGCAAAGCAGGATTTTCTAAAGGGACCCAGAGGTAGGTACATCAGATCGATGTATAATTCAATCAAGATTTTATTTTATGACAAAGGTGTGATGAACATGGAATCATACAGTTAAACTTCCCTATGCACATGGGGGAAAGGGGGAAGCACTGACAGGAGGTTGAGATATGGACAAACTAAATGGATAAGGGGAAGAAGAAGGAGGACATGGACCCAATAGTGATGGAAGAGGACCAGATAAAGTAGATAATGGAAAAAGTTGGAAAGATGCGTAGTGGAATACCTTACCAATATAAGATGAATAATAAGAAGAGGGCCATAACCGACAGAGAGGGCTTGGCGAGTGATGAATAAGAGGTAGAGGATCTTCGGGCTATAAAGAATATTGAGGAAATATTGTGCACAGCATGATAAAGGAAAACAACAGGGCTAGGTTCAGGAACATAAGTCAGAACTCTAGTCCATATCATCGTTAGTGTGGAACCTACAATCCCATGTGTGACTATAACACATGAAAGAACACCAGCGTTTAGACAACCGAATTTTAGTGGAAGAGGAGAAACAATATAGGGTTCCAATCAAGGACAATCAATTGGGGGAGCAAGTTTAGGAAGTAACAATCAATTATCTACACCATGCGAAGACAATAGTTCAATGCAGTTCAAAATGGCAGGACAAGATCCCAAGATCAAATTACCAGAATTTTGGGGAGAGGCGTCAGAGGACCCTAAAAAGAATTTATTCATCCATGAGAAGAACTAGGAAGAAAAGAAGATCATAGATGAGGATAAAAGGCTTGCATAGTTAGCTATCACACTAAGAGACCATGCACTAGAATGGTACATGAGCCTAGATGTAAACAGTCCACAAGGAGTACCAAAGACTATCGTAGGTGTGAAAAAACTACTGGTAAACGAGTTTCAGAAGCCAAAATCAGAAGACCAGCACATGAATGAAATGATTTGAAATCAGGTAGAAACTAGGTGAGTCTGTTTGGGATATTGATCAAAGGTTCAAACATATGAAAGGTAAGTTGAAATATTCAGTTACTAACATACAACATAGGCACTTATTTGTGAACTCACTGTTACCACACTTAAAGTATCCTTTGAGACAACAAAATTTCCAAAATTAGGTAGAGGCTCTGCAAGCAACCCTACAACTAGAAGAAAACCAACATTAGTAGGAAGATCTAGAAATAGAGGAGTTGAAGGAGGATATGAAGAATATGACATTTCAACTGAACCAGAATAAGGGAAAAGAGAAAACAGAAGATTTTTGGTGTATGCTATGCAGGACAAAAGTACATCATAAGAATAAATGTCCAACCTTTGCGTGGTACTTGGAAGCAGGGGTGCCAAACCCCTTGCCAATAGGAGGACCATGGTGCAAGATTTGTAAGACACATGGGAATGATCCATATCATTGTCCAATGATGCAGAAGTATAAGACAATACCAAAAAGTTTGTATTGCAATTTCTACAAATTAGTAGGTCATGATGATAAGGACTGTATAACATTGAAACTAATGAGAGAAAGGACTTCAAACACTTACAGGTTGCAAGATGAAATGATGACAGACCAATTTGCACCTCAATTCAACCAGGTTCCACCACCATTCAACCCCGCACAACCACAGTATAACCCCACGTAGTATAACCAGGTACCCCGATACAATGCACCGCGAGGAGATAGAGGTGGATTGAGAGGTGGAGGATGAGGTAGAGGAGGATTTGGGCGAGGCCAAGGGCCAGTAGTATGCCATAAATGCCAATAATCAAGACATTATGCAAGGGATTTTCCACTTCCACCTGTGACATGTATGTACTGTCGCGCAGTAGACCATGACACAGAAGTATGCCCAACACTCTTGGAAAAGATTCAAGAAAAAAGGAACCAAAACAACAAAAATGTCTAGTGGATTTCTACAAAAGCTAGGGATGATGGGAAAAACATCAATATAGTTACTCGAGGAGGAGCCAAGATAGGAGTTGATGCAGCAAAACAAGATCCAACTCAACACCAATGGGTAAATAATAATATCGGGCCACATAAGTAGTTTGACGCGCAGAAAGAAAAGGAAACATTTAAGGAGGCCAGACAGGATATTCTCAAGGAGAACATTGCATCTACATCAGTTGCATACCAAACTCAGGACCCATCAATGTGTGAGATGCCATATTCAATGGATCACACCAATAAGGATAACCTTTAGAGAAATTAAGTATGATCAAAACTTTTCTGCAATCCTCTTTTAAGTTATTGAATGATCCATCATCTGTTAAGGTCTTACAAAATCTTCTAGAAAGATGTAACACAGAGGTAGAAGGGAAGTTAGAGAATAAAATAATCAATCATCACCATACAAGAAGAAGGAAAAGCAGAGAATTTAGGCTAAATGAAAACATTGGGGACTTAAACATGGGAGATATCATACTGGATTTATTCTCTGAAGTAAACGTCTGGACCAAGAAGACATGGAAATGTATGGGGGAACCCACATTAGGCTATTCACCTGTCCAGTTGAAACTATCAAATTAGCACAGAGTGTTACCAATTGGAAGGCTTAAAGGTGTAACAGTAGATTTGGATGGAGTGCGCATTGTGGTAGAATTTTAAGTGATAGAGATAATAGATGGCACAACACCTTACCCAACATTACTTGGATTGGATTGATAATTTTATAACCAAGTTGTGATCAACCTGAATACAAGGAAATTGACTTTTCAATCAGGCAAATATAGAGTTATTGCATCATTGGATCCTTCAGAAGGATAAATGTTTGTAGATGCGACCTGTTTGGATTTGGAAGAAATAAATCAGTTATACAGAGCCACTGCGTGAGAAGAAGATTATTTCAACCCAACCAAAGATGGGGTACTCAGCTGGAGAATCATTACATTATGTGCTTTAGATTCAGACACGGGTTTGGAGAATTGGCAAAAAAGACTACATGAAGTCTCCACAAGGAGGTGCACAATAATAGACTGCACAGTAAGCTGGGTTGGTACAGATATAAGGGAACCTCCTAGTTGTCATGGGCTAAACGACTTAGAGGAATTCTTGAAAAAATATGAGGAGGAATTTTTGTAAAATCAGAGGCTCTTATCCCTGGATATTGCACTCAAGGAAACCCCTGCAAGATGGTGGGGTGAAAACAAAGAAAAAATTCAGGATTGTTATCAGTGTAAAAGAATACTGCGCATTAGATTTGGAGTAGAACAGGGGAGAACTATAATGCATAAGTATGTAAGGTAGCTAGAGAGGTAGTGGGGGGGCCCAGAGAGCCCATAGTGATAATAGTGGAGGTAATTCAATGGAAGGTGGACTAGGTCCACTATATTATTAAATAAGGCCCACTATGGTAGTTNNGAAGATTCCTCCTCTAGAATGTTCTTAGGTGATGGTAGCACTATATAAAGGGGTTTAAGCAATGTAATGAGACATAAAGAGAAGTATTGTATTTTGAGCGGTAGCTCAATAGGAGGATGCCCCCTCGAAGAGACAAGTGAACATGAGAGGATCCCTTCCATAATAGGATCCATTGTATGGCGTTGCCCTACCTCAAGGGTTTGGTAATAATATTGTGTGGTTTCTACTATCTTGCTTTGTAGATCTATTGTGTATTCAATAATTGTGTTGATTATATATTTAGATCTGGTATTGGTTCTTAACAATTGGTATCAGAGCACTTTCCTTGGCCGGAGTTGTGGGCAACTATTTTTTATTTTTGCAGATTTTTTTTTCTCGGAGAGAAAAAATAGGGCCGCGACATTATTGAAGTTTTCAATATATTTATGTGAAAAATTTGCAGAAAAAGGTTGTATATCTGAGTTCCTCTCAGAAAAACACCCAAGTTAAAAAAAAAAATCGTCCGAAACGGAGTCCGAAATGTCAAGATATTGAGATTTTAAAATCTGCAATTTTTCAGGGTTTTTTCTGCGGACGGCGGCGCGATTTGTTCTTATTTCTATAGCATTTTGAGGTCGAATTTGCCCAAATAAATTACAGATCTGAGTTCTTCTCACAATTGCACCCAATTTCAAAAAAAAAATCAACTGAAACGGAGTCCGAGAAGTGAAGTTATGAGCATTTTAAGTTCAGCAGTTTTTTAGGGTTTTTCCAGAAAAAAACTGCGATTTTCTGCCGAAACTTATTGGGTTTATTTTTTGAGTTTTTTCGTGACGGCTGCAGGACCGAAGAGATCATAGGGTGATCAGATGGATATTTCATCTCAAACCTTGAAAGAAATTCTTGAATCATTCAAAGCCCAATTGGATGATAGATTGGATGCATTTGCACATGGCCTCACAAACAGTCTCACACACAGCCTCACAAACAGCCTCACATATGGCCTCAATGATAGTTTTTGTAGTATTCAAGATTCATTGAACAACATGCAGAAGAGATTTCTTATGCAGGGCCTCATGAATGAATATAATCAAGAAATATATGCTTGGTATGATTTTGAGGACGATTGTGATGATTGGTATATGGATAGTTGTCATTTTTGGGATGACAACCACTTCCATATTTTATTTGATGACTCTACTCCACCTTCTGTAGAGAACATCAATGTCCCAGATCAGGAGCTAGTTACCAGCGTTCAGTCTGCATATTCTACAGTGGTATTATTCCTTCCAGATTCTGCTACGACCGTTTTCCACTATGTGGATCGATCTTCTTATTTGGATCCACATGATAGGTGTCAGTCTTTGGAGCATCATTTGGAGTTGGTTATTGGGTTCCAAAATATTCTACGGGGAGTTCACATGAGCACTTGGACA
>CBVK0100099054.1:0-28544 GCA_900067695.1 Picea abies
TATATATCTGGTATCTTGCATCAATCCATGAATGTTTGATCATTATCGAAACAAGTCTTGCCATCTTTCATTCAGGAATCGATAAAAAATATTTTCCAACTAATCAAATTATATCTCTTGGTTTGTGATTTACCATGCTAAACATATCCAACAATTCTCTTTTATCATATAAGAAAGACTAAAATGGAGAAAGGGAGTAAATGACAGGGAGTTCAGAGAATAATTTTATGTAAAGAAATACTAATGAAGGAAACTGAACTTAAATGACAATTGCATTTTATTTTTCATAAACTCCAACATGATTCCATTATTATATTTTCATTTCCTTTGTTCTAGTCAAACATGTTGGACACATCGACTACACTGAGAGGGGGGGGGGNGGGGGGGGGGGGGGGGGGGGGTGAACAATGTAGGACTCTTTTCCCAAAAACTTCCCCTTCACAAAACTCATTAGTTAGCAATCACCATTTACTCATTAATTATTGTTGTCATTTATAACTAGTTAAATCTGAACATATATCAACAATATATTATCAACAAATCATCACCGCAAGGAACAAAAAGAATATAATATGTATGTACAATTTTCCTTTTATTACAAACTACAATCCTTGGGTTATCAGCAACAACTGAATAGAGTACACCTCTACAAGAGCACCAACTCTATAATGAAAGGCTCAACTTACACCCTCAACACCAACTGAGATGAGGCAACAATCCTCAATGGATATCAATCTATCAACAGGTACGTGACATGTCGGTAGTGTAGCATGAGTATGTACGTTCCCTACCAATAGTATAGCTCATGTATATATGCGGTCAGTTTGTACTACAACCTACGTATCACTTCTGAGCTCTTAGGGTTTTCTCTTCAAGCTGAACTCAGATCCTTTGTAGCCTTCAATCAAATTCTCTTCTATCTTTCATTGTCCCATCTAACTCATAACCAGTCACAACACATCCAAGCTCTCTAACAACTAACTCATGCTTCTCAATCATACAATATGAATGCTACTCATCATGTATAAGAAACCAGCATACTATATCAATCATATTAGTACTAAATCATAAGAGTGTTTCTTACTCCATCAACCAACACAAACCACATCACAACAACCATACCAAGAATTCCTTAAGCATTCACCACACAACAAACAAGAGTATCCATCAAGACAACAATATAACCATACCAGAATTTCCATGGAAGATCTGAGCCCATAGAATGCAGATCTAGAACCTTCTTCAGTCTTCAAGAGCCTTTCATTAGATCAACCACATGTCTTCATGACTTCATCCATTGTACGTTCCCTATCCTCATTGAGTCCACATATGTACACGCCTTGGCTCACTATAGCCCATGTATACCTTAGAAACAAGGGTTTTTGAACTTCTGAGACTTTTTCCGCCATGATATCGGACTTGCTGAAACTTTGATGCACCCATGAGATCCTCAAGATCATCTCTCTCTCAGAATAGATCTTCAATACATGCTAAAGAGATACACAGAAGAGATACACCAAAGATATTTTTCACAAGAGACCCTTGCCTCTTATTTATACTCTCCAAGTAGTTTCTTTGGAAGCATCTTCTAGGCCACTTAACCCACTTCTAGGTCACTTAACCCATTTCTATGCGACTTAACCTATTTCTAGGTCACTTAACCCATTTATAGGTCACTTAACCTATTTCTAGGTCACTTAACCTATTTTAAGGTTAACCACTTTCCATAATTAGAAAGTTCTCAATTTAAATATTCCTCCTTCACTTTGTCATTTTTCTTTACCATTTAAATAATAATTTCTTCTTTGCAATATCTTTGACTTCTTTGACCTTTTAGGGATTCAAACCTACATATGAGGGTCCTTCATCTTTGTAGGGCCATAAATCTCAAACCATGAGGAGTTATATGAGATTCCACATACCACCGGAAATGGCATGACAAGCACTATCCATATAGGATAGTTTCACCAACAACTTCACTGATATTCATCTCATTATTCTACATATAAGCATGGGTTCTCCAACCATACTTCTAGGATAACTCAACCGTAAAGAGTATTCCCATGAGGGATTTCACCATAAGGGGACCAATTTGGAGATAATCCATTTATGAACCTTATCAACCATGATAAGACAATAATGATTCATCTTTACATCAATCCAACAATGCATCATATACTAATGAAACACATTGATCCATATTCATCTATGCATCATGTATCAATGACAACTCATTGACCCATCTTCATCCAGGACAATACATATTACATTTGACATCAATCACCAATCAATCAATCCTTTGGCATCAATCAATCACTTGACATCAATAAATCACTTGAGATCAATTAATTAAACCTTTAGCATCAATGACAACATGATCCAACAAAACATTGCAAAAATGTTCTCAAGCTGTAATCAATCACCCACGACTAATATAACAAAAATAATGCCTTTGAAATTACATAGATAGGGAATTGATATGAACATGGAATTAATGAATGAGATTTGATGAATAATTTATGAAAAATGAAATTGATTAAGAGAAAGGGAATTTATGTAATTATCCTTTCATTTTCATCACCCTTTATCAAACATGAACCACCAATTGTAGTCATTTCATAACCTGGTCATGCACTCATAGGAATAAATACAACTGAAATAAATATATACTTTCCTTTTACATACCATTCCCACAATACTTCATATCAACCATCATAATAACGAAGTACACCAATTGTATAATTTTTATTTTCTGAAGGAATCCACAATCAAAACCCTTAAAAAACCATGGATACATCCAAGCAAGACACTATCAATCATATAACACATAGGGAATTACGATTCAAATATTTTATTTGTTTGGTAAGGGTTTCAAAAGCAACAACTGGAATTTATCAACTGACATGTAAAACTACTTCGAAAAAATGTTGTAGAGAGGACGGGTTCATCACCCGAGACTTTTTCTTTTAAACTTTTCTATAAAATATAAAGTAGGTTTCAAAACAAAAGAGCCCGCAAGCTACAAAACGAGACAGGGTACTGTGGCACTATCCATATGCAAAAAACTCAAACTTGCTTACGAACTGGACCAGTTTTATGAATTCCAAAGACCATGTTTTGGTTCAACTGAAACCAAGATAATACTCAAGGGTAAAATAAAGGCATGGATCAACAATTTCTCTTTCTATGGGAAGAGAAGATGTTTATATAATTAGAGAACTTGAAACCAATTTTTTTTTATCGTGCAAATGGATATCATATCACAAATATCCTTTGAATATCACAAATATCCTTTGAATAGATCCAACAACCTAGTGCTATGTAAAATGGTAGATATTACTCGGCATGATTCATATGTTTCGAGTTCGAATATGAAATCTAAATAGATATTGTAAAACAAATACTTTTTTGACACGAAACGAAATGGAAAGTGGGAGGATGAATGAAGTGAGTGCATCTAAAAATAATTTGATTTATTTACAATAAAATGATAAGAGGGGAAATAAAACATTATGAAACAAAAATGCCAAACCAAATCCAAAACAACCATTTATTAACAAATGTTTGTAGTACTAGATGTAAAATGAACTAAAACCTCATACCTTTGCCAAATGAAGGAAATCCATTACCTGAAACTACCATAGTTCAATATTTGTGAACCAATTCATTACGACAATAGAGAAAACCAAAGAACTCAAGTGCACAATGAAAAAACCAAAATGAAATGAGGGTGAAAAAACCCACGTAGTGGTGCATTGAATTCATTTCAATCACCACTAGGTCCCCATTAATATCGAATAGTAAAACCTTCGCCAACTCAACAAAAATTTCCAAACGACCAACACAAAAACTAATCACAACATGCATTTCGAGCAAGGGACCACATGCCATGTCAACTAGCTTAAATTCCCACAGGGTGGCATATCAAAACATTACGACCAAGTTCCATCGTATTAAACCAAAATTCAATTGTTTTTTGAAGAAATCTCAATTAAACAATACAACCAAATTTCCAATATACCATATGCATCGTGCGACATATAATACTTGCTAATATAACCATAGTTTCCACCCATCCAAAATAATTAAGTTTTGTATATATGAGCCCAATATTATTCATATAACATGCAATTTGTGTCATATAGTTTGAATACCATTGCACATTGAATGTTGTAATATAATCCGGCCACATTTTCAACTGTGAAGAGAAAACACTTATATCTTGCAAAAAGATTTATATATTCCATGAAAACCCTTTTTCATGTATAAGAAAACCCTTTTTTAATAATGTAAAAACAAAAAACAAAAACATGAGCATATGTATATTATAACCCGATGAAAACAAAGTATGGACGAACATTTTTAATCTTCTTCAACTACCATAACCTTGAAAATCTTATGATCATGGATGAAGTGAGATACTTCAACCAATCAAAAGTAAAACCAAATGATGCCATTGACCTTCAAAATCATATGTATATGAAGACATGGTCATTATTTTATTTATCTTACTAGGGGGTCCCATCTAACAATTATGTTTATTAATGATATTTTTATATATGCCTTGTAACAATGTGTAGGCTAGATGATAGTTTCGAGTTTGCGGGTCAACATTTGGCGACTCCATAAGGTAGGCAATTTTTAGTTGGATAGAATCAAAGAATCTTCAATTTTTCTTGAATCATACCTTGCTAATAATTGAAAAGAATTTCTCTCATATTCTCTTGCAAAATAAAATTGTATGGATGAAAGAACGAGAAAGAAGAAGATGGGAAATGATCAACATGTTTCAAAAAGAAATCTATAGGAATAGGAAACTACCACACAAGCAATGTTACAGACCAAAAGAAGATAATTTGTCTTTTCTGTTCTTATCATTTTCAAAGTATATCAAAAAAAAAAATGTAGTTAACATGACAAACTTAGTGGCTTACGTGATCCATCTTGACTAAACCAAAATGCCAAAGAAAACAAAATGTTCAAAACTGATAAAAATTCAAAATGATCAACTATACAGACATAAAATCAATAAGTACAATTGACAAGTAAATCTATAAAAAAATCATTAGAAATATGATCAATCAAATCATCCTGGTTCAACATAATTCTTTAAATATGAATTGTTTTGTAGTATATGAAAACAACCACCCTTCTATGTCTTTTAATAAGTATAGATTGTTACATATGATGGAGACGGTTTTGTAAGGACCTAGACAAATCTTATGAAATTTAGAATTCTTCCCTTTATTAGTGTTTCCAAAATCCCACAATAATACTTTCTCATCAACTTCAAAAACAACAGATTTGGATTTTTTATCAAAGTATTTTTTAATAGATTGTTTCCTTTTCCTCATCTTTTCCAGAGCGTGGTTTCTTTGTTCTTCCAAGCAAAGTAAGGCATTTATTCTTTGAGAAATATCTGTCATATTTAATTCTCCAGCTTGTAATGCTAATTGAAGAGAGGTAAGTGAAAGTTCTATAACATAATATCCTTATGGACATATAAAATATGAAATGGATTATGACTAGTGCTAGACTTCATAGTGGCATGATCCTCCCAAAGTGCATATGTGAGTAACACATGCCACTAGTGGGGTTTATTATCTATAATATTCCTTAAAATTTTGACCTAGTTTTTATTAGTGGACTCAACTTGTCCACTTCCTTGTGGATAATAGGTAGAAGAAGTAAAATGTTTCACACCAAATTTATTAAAAAATTGAGTGAATATTGTAGAAATAAAAGATGGTCCAATGTCTAAAAAAATTTCAATAGGAAGAGAAAAACAATAAAAGATTTTATATTCCAAGAAAGATATGGCATGTTCATCTTGTGCATGCTTGATGACACAACACCCCTACATCAATAGGTTCTGCATGACCTATCGGTCTCTGAATCTTCCTCTTCCCTTGAGACAAAATGGATCCTTAGTTCCCACTGGAACCTTCAACACAAATAAAACCAGAGGTCCTTCTTAGAAGTTACGCCTACACGAATAAGCACTAGTCGTGAACCTCCACCCCACGAAACCACTGACTTAACTTGAAAAGGTGTTTCGGATTTAGTGACTTCATGGTTTCTATTATGAGTCCCCCCAACTCTTTCGATTCTCGAAACCCCGAAAAGGGATAACGAGTCTTTAGCTCCTCCCTTATGCTTTCACCATATGACCTCCAGTCAAGTCCTAGGGCCTTACTTCTGAGCATGTCGAGATTTCACGATGTGAATCTTCTCTCTTTCTCGAAGTTTGAACTCGCGACTTCCTTACTATGGATCAACGGTCCTGATTCTTCCTCGATCTGATGATCTAGATCGCGTCGGGACTACGCGTATTAGGGATTCCTAAAAATGACTTCGTCCACACTTCCTACTTTCTAAATTCCAAAACTCCAATATCCAATCAATGGCTCTCGTTGATTCAGATCTAATGGCTACTAATCCTCCTAAGCTTGGGTTCTACGAGGTAACTTCGACCCTCATCCTTCCTTTGAATTGTTCAAGTCTCTATCCCTTCTAATCTTGAATCTGTTGTAAACTCAACTATTATAAGGGATTATTGCACGCCCTCATTGTAGCCTTCACGATAATATCTGATTATCTGAAATCTTCCAACTCTGCACACTCCTTGCGACAATGATTCTTGAACCACTCACTGGGTTGGGAAAAGTCTAAGACTTCAACCTGCCTGTGCATGCCTTGCATAGATCTATGCTATAAATGTAATTTTATTAGTATTAGGACAATGATATCCCTCTTGATATTTTCTGAGGTAAAACTCGGAATCTTGTCAACACACTCCTTGGGGAATTTCACTGCACTCCTTATAGGAATTCTGAGGATGAGAAACAATTGAAACTCATACTCTCCCTCTCATAGGATTCATACATTCAACATCAAATCATACACATAAGGCATTGAAACAAATGCATAACAGATCATATAAGTAAGCTGTAAACATACCATTCAATATATGCAAACAATATTCATAACAACGACATGAAATTGAGTCAAGGCATTCTTATATTAACTCAAGTGATTATGTACATGGGTTCTATAGAAGCAACTATCTACTTATCCAACTTATATAATATTTGTTCTTCTCTGTTGTCCTATTCTCTTTCTCTACTGCTCTACTCTTAAAATTGAGAATAATGAATACATTACAATACAATACATATGAGGAAGCTTTCTCGAGTTTTCCCTCCTACAACCTCAAGCTATCTAATTGAATTAAAGCCTACATCTACTTTACATTCATTACATTAATTGTCTACAACCGACAGATGAGAGAAATGCTCAAAATCTGCGTTACAATCCACAAAACATTTAAGAGAACATATGTCTTCCCAGATATTACATTAATGTGCCATCCTTTTAAAATTCAAAATATCTTCAAAATATGCACTGGTGCGCATCCATTTGTCCTCCACTTTTCTTGCCTGTGATGCTCCTGCATCACTTGAGTGGTACAACTTTGGTGCATTTAATAAATAAATATGTTGTTGTAAGTATAAAATTTTCCCAACAAAATATGGAGGATTGATAGGGCCAATGAAATCTAAACCCCATTTTGAAAATTGAAAATTAGGGAGAACAGGTTGTAAGGGCATGGAAGAGAATTTCTCTTTTCCAAAGAATACCTGAAATGTAAGGTCAATAGTACCTTGTTCTCAGAATTTTAAAAGCATTTTATTTCACTGCAAAGTGACCACCAATATAAATGTTTGAATCTTTCGATCCATGGATTTCCATCAATATTTTCTAAGTTGTTGTGTCATCTATACATCATAACAAAAACCCATCAACACATCTATGAAATAAAGAATTTCCTAAGATCATATATTTAGAGGATTCAAGGCAGAGCCTCCTACGTTGATGAGATTCAAGGTAATTAAGACACTTTTGGAATAAAAAATAATAAACAAGGTCCTTATACCAAGGATTCCCGACAAGATTAATATTCTTATTTTCAATAAAAAGAAGTATTGATAAGGAATTTTCATTGTTTTAAGAAGAATGACTTAGTTAATGATGTTGATCCAAGTGAAGTTCTAAGTCATCTCCCTTGACTTTTTTTGATGCTATGATTGTTAAATCATATTATTATATTTTTTCAAGCCAATGTGCAAGTTTTCCTGAAAGATGAGTCTGTGAAAGTAAAAACTTGACAACAAGTAAAGGGACTTTTACCTACGTATGCTTGCTAAGAATAAAGTGGTGAAATTTTTCTATATCCTTAACAAGAGAAAAAATATGTTTCTCAATAAGATAATATTTTATTTTAGCATTGGATAGGCTCTGAATAATAGCAAAAATTGATTCTTATGTTGATATTGTATATATAGTAAAGTCTTTGTTAAAATCTAGTTTCACCAAGACTAGTGCAGAATTGATTTCCTTTTTAATTCCTACACAATATTTTTTGACATCTTCCTTACAAGAAAAATATTGATCCTTTTTCAACATGTTATGAAAAGGCTTGACCATTACAATGAAATTATGAAAACATATTCTAACAAAGCTAATTCTACCCATAAAAGATTGAATTTCCTTTTTAGATGTAGGCGCTAAAAGATTTAAAATAGCGGTAACCCTCTCAGGATCAACGTTGATTCTTGAATTTGAAACAATGTGACTGAGAATTTTACCTTGAGTAATTCCAAAAATATATTTTGAAGGATTTAGAGACATGCCAAATTTTCTTCATCGCAAAGAGAATCTTTTAAGATGATCAAAATGATCTGATCGGTTTTTTCAGTAAATTGTTAAGTCATCAAGATAAATCTAAATTATCTTACTGATAATATCGTCAAAAACTATTTGCATAGCTCTCTGGAAATTAGCACATGCATTATATAAGACAAAGCTAATTCGTTCATAAGCGGAGGTGCCCCATCGAGTCATAAAAGTGGTTTTATATCTGTATGTCTTCTTGAATGTAATTTGATTTTAACCAGAAAAATCATCAAGTAGGGAGATCATCTGTGACCCTTCTACTTGTTGCAAAATCATTTCCATATTACGAAGGGGGAAGTTATCGCTAACATTATCTCTATTAAGTGGACAAAAATAAACACATAAACAAATGTCACCATTCTTTTTCCATACAAGAACCAGATTAGAAACTCACTCAGAGTATTTAACCAGAATGATTATCTGAGCATTTATTAACTTCTCCACTCATTTTCTAATTGTATCTTCAAGAGTAGGGTTAATTCTTCTTTGTTTTTTTCTAACAAGTTTTTATTTTTCCATAATCAAAATAGCATGTTGGATGACACTAGGATCAAAACCACAAAGATCCTCATAAGACCATGAAAAAACATCTCTAAATTCATGAAATAAATCCATGAATTTTTTCTTTTCATCTTCAGAACATTAGGCTCCAATTTCTAAAACTTTTGTATTTTCCTAAGTTCCAATGTTTATTGTAATGATATCTCCTATTTTCCACTTTGAATCTTGTTCTTCATGATCTTTATTGTTGCTAACATAACTAGTTGAGAACGAGATCTAAATGGGAGTTATCCATTTAGTAATTTTATTTTCTTCAAGTTAAATTATTTCCTTGGGATTATAAATCTCATTTTGTATAAAAGCGCAAATAATTTCATCATCAGGGAAAAATTTCCATGATTCCACATTGTTATAAATATGAGGTCGATATAAATATATAAATGTTCAATCATGTCTTTGAGGAAATAATTTCCTTGTAGGAGAGGCTACAAAAACAACCAACCTATCAGTTATGGAATTCAATTCCCTTTTGATGTGAGTGATGTTAAAATATAACATATTTTGAATTAAAGTCCAAACAACTTGGGTGTATCTTTTCAACAACTTGTTAGTAGGATGATATATTTTTATAACAAGATTGACAACAAGCTCTGAATCACTGAAAACAGTGAGATGACCACATCCAAGGTTGTAAGCATTTTCAGTTCCTAACAAAAAGGCTTCAAATTTAGTGACATTTTTGTTATATGCAAATTCAAGTCTATAGGAAAACTTGTGAATTTTATCTACAAGAAAGTACAATACAATGACTGCTCCATTACCTTCACTTCAACATGCACCATCAAAATTCATATGCGACATTCGATATTCATAATCATAATTCTATTCAAGAGAAGCATCATCTTCATCAACAAAAATACAATACAGACCCATATCTTCCTCAATATAATTTACATTGGGTTGAGGATCTTTTTCAATATATGGTCAGATTTGTCCTCCCCTTAAAACAATGATATTCTTTCCATTTTGGGGAATGGAAATATGTGAACTATATAACGATAAATAACCACCTGTCAAAGCCTACCAATATATACCATTAAGTAATTACTAATGGGCATGTCTATTACTTGAATATTCAGAGTGGTTCTTATTCAAGGATGGTAAAAAAGGAGTAGATTTACATCCTTAATATCACCAATTCTTGATTTATGTTGATTATTATAGGACAACATACTTATCATGTTTTCATTTGTAAAAGAGAGTCCTATCTCTTCCATAATAATATTGGGCATTACATTAGGGCCAGATCCACCATCTATTAAGATACAATGAGAAACAATGAGCTATCCTATCCATTACTTTTACCAAAATATAAAAAGGAGGTTTTTTCATAGGATTCCTAAAATTATTTACACCTATTTTGTTTACACGTGAATCATCCCCATCATGCCTTTAAGATAAACTAGTTCTTGTATAAGTTTTACTTTCCATATAATTCTTCAGAAGTTGTTGTTTTTTAGGGATAGTGACAATGTCCAAGAGATATGCATATGATTTTATGCTATCTAGTTGATTAATAATGTTATAGTTTGATGGAGGAAAACAAATTGATGACTATGGATTTTTAGTTATTCTAACAACTTCAAGATTTTCATCTTGGGATGATGAAATAGGGGAAAATGTATTTTTAGGAATATTTCCCTTTCCTTTATTTACATATGATTTATTCCCCATGTTTACTAACATCACATCCTCCTCAGGATCCCAATCTAAGTCAACAATAATTGTTTCATTTTTTTCCGAAAGCTTTTCTCATGTGCCTTTTTATTAACTTCACAAGTACTTTATTCATGATTATCATCACATAAATTACACCAAGACCTAGAGATAATAACCTTTGGTTGATTATAAAATGTATAATTAGTTGGTTGATTTCTCAAAAACAACTTGAGAAGAAGACTCGGGAGGAGATGAAGTTGAGGTGACACCTTTCCCCTCATAAGAAATCATTCGATTACTCATATATTGAACAAGCTGCGAAACTATATATATATTAGTCTAATTTATAGAATATTCCTTGGGAAGACCCATTCTTTCCAATTGTTCTTCATACTCTAAACAATTTTGAAGTGTAGACCCAAGATTCATTACATTTTTCTCTTCTAATATTCAATGATAAGAAGAAATAAATGAATTATAGTATTGGATGAAAGTAGCTTGGTTATGTGGACAGATTAAATCATGGATTTGATTGTATAAATTAGTGAAATAAATATTAAAATACTTGATTGTTTCACCATTCTTATAGACAATGTTATCATATTCTGTTAATAAATCTGTTGGATTTTTAGGCTTCCCATAAGTTGATTTAAGCTAGTAAGTCAATCAATCCCAAATTGAAAATAATTTAGGAGGTAATTCAAAAAAATATGTAGCATCTTTCCATTCTAAAGAGTTGAAAAATAAATGCATGAAAGTGTCATTATCATTCACACCAATGGATGACATGCATTCAAAAATGCAATCAAATGTTCTTTAGTTGAAATGGTTCAATTTCCTAATAATTTAGGAAAATGATCTTTAAATTTTGGAAGGGGATTTGCAGCTGGTGTAATATTCAAGGGTGAAGATACATGCCATGGTGTGGTGGTTTTATATTCTTCAAACTAAAATAAACCAACCTTTTTTTATCACTTTGGCAAGATTTGTAGTGGACTAAACCATGATGTGAAGACTAGAAATACTTCCAATTGTTGTTGAAGGATATGCTTGTGAGGAAGTAGATGAACTAGTGCTAGGTGAAGTATCTAGAGATTTTATCTTGGAAACTATAGGATTCAACGAAATGGATGAAATTGAAGAGTCAGATAAATATCTTTGGATTTTAGGTTTATGACTGTCTAAAACAACCTTTCTTATTCCATCTTTATATAAAGGATTGAACTTAGGAGATAGACCTTTTGTTCTTCGAGAAGAATGAGATCTAGAGGACATATGACAACCTTTTATTGAGGGGGTTGATTTGGGGATTGACATTGATGGGATTCCTACTATTCATGGTTTCTAACATCTCTAACAATGAACTCCCAAGAATGATGAAGTTCCGAATGACTATGAGAAGTTTCTAAAATCAGGTTGAATAAAGTCAAATAAATACTAGTTTTATCATCTAAACCATATCGAATGTCAGGTTGTCGAACAACAAGAAAATTCATGAAATCGGAAAATAAGAGAAGAAAACTAAGTAAAAAAAATAAAAAAAAAAAAAAAAAACTACCAGAGATATATGGATAAATTTCGCCAGTATGGCTATCAAATAAATGTTGATGAAAAGGAATGAATTTCCTTATACCAACATTTTCGAATCTTGTTGAGATAAAGAAAGATAAGCAAGATTATTACCCTATGTTTATAGCCTTTACAAAAATATCAATTAGTACTCAAGTAATATAAACTTGAGCATAATGATGTTTTTTATGTTGTGTTTTGACAAAAGAAATAAAGAAATGTTTTCAATAAAAATTTATAACAAATTTGATGAAATATGGAATAAAATAAAATATGAAATAAATATTACACATGAAGTCCAAAATGAGTCTCGAAACCATCAATGATTTTATTAATTCAATTTTGAATTACAACCAAAAAAATTATTTCATACTCTAGAATGGGTAAGGACCAAAATAAGACTTAGAAGTCAGAGGTGGAATATTACATCATACAAAGATGACTGGTGTCTTCTAAGTAAAACCAAGACTGAGAAACACATGATTAAAAATCCACAGTATGTCACTGTCTTGACTCTGCAAAAAAAATCCTAATTAGCACTAAAAAATAATCAAGAAATCCAACAAGAATTAATACACTAAAAAAAATGAATGATCAACCTTCTGAAGCATGTCAACAATCTATGCTTCTTGGTCTTTCTTATTTCCACCTTCATAACACCCTGCTATAGAGAAGAAGATTCCAGCCTTTAAGTGATAAATGAATAAAGTAGCAATATAATCTCACTTTATAACAAGATAAAACCTTATCAAATATTGTGCTTCTATTCTTTCCTTTTTCTTGTCCTCCAAGACCTTATTTTATTCTCCAAAAGTAGTTTTGGGTAGTTCCCACTACTCTTAGTTAAGTTACTTAAGTAACTTTTAGTTAGATAGGGGAAACTCATAAATAAATATTAATAAATAATGATAAGGGTATAAAAACTATTAACTAATAGGTGGGGACACCCTATGGATCCTTATTTTCATAACCTTGTTCCTCCACATATAAATATGCATCACATGTCATTCACAATTTCATAACATATAGATATTGAATCATCCCACAATAAGTATTCCAAAGAACACTTGTGGCTCCAAAATATTGAATATGTGTGTGTGTGCTAAAAAATAATAAGTCATTATGATGTCCAAAAATAAGTGAGGTATGTCCCAACAGTCAAATCAAAATAAACATACTTTTTATCTAAGGAAATTTTCCTCTATCCACTATCTTTAGAATCTACCACTTTGAGCACCTATAAATATTCCTTGATATGCATTTTACCGTTAATTGATGAATTCTCTAAGTGCATGTCTCCAAAATCGATATGTGTATCTTCACATATAGGGTGTTGGGAATGGGATGTGACCAAGTGTGAGGATGTCTGAGATTGATTAGACTTAGTGGAAATTTCCATCTCTTTTCCTTTACTAGGTTTAGGTTCTTGAGAAATGGACTCAAGTATTTTCAAGGGTTGAGCTAAATGAGCTTGCAATTTCAATGATGCAATGTGTTGATTTTGTTTCTTAAGAGGAGGATATAATGACAAAGACACTGTGGAACATCTATCAAGCTAAGTTTAGGGAGGATGTACAACATCATTCCACCCATCATTTACTAGAACTTCTGGTTGCAAGGATACATCTGGTTGCACTGTTATCTTGAAAATGCTAGGATGAGGATGCAATGGTGGTCTCTTAGGTGAAAGAGAAGATTGGAAGGTTCTTTTCCTAACTAGGTTCAAGAAAAGCATCTGCAAAAGTTGGTTGAGCTCTTAAGAGTCTGCCTCAAAGTGAATGGAGAATCGTAACCTCTTATTTCCTCTTTCCCAAAAAATCATTTCACCTCCTTTCTCCATTTCCTAAACATTTATTTCCTCCCTCTACTGAAAAATTGCATCTATAACCATGATAATCCAATTAGCATAAGTATAAAGTGATAGTAATATAAAACATCAAATACAATTTTTGTAAATGATTAGATTGGCTCCGGTCTGAAACAACCATAAAACATAAATGGGAAATGAAAAGGGATAAAGTGAATCAGGGAAAAAATCATAATATGCATCAACCATATCCAATATACAAGTTTGCAATCCATGAATGTTTGATTATTATCCAAAGAAGTCTACCCGTCTTTCATTCAAGATTCCATAGCAAATATTTTCCAACTAATAAAATTGTATATCTTGTCTTGTGCTTTACCATGTTGAACATATCCAAAAATTCTCTTTCATCATATAAGCAGGACTAAATTGGAGAAAGGGAATAAATGACAGGGACTTCAAGGAATAATTTTATGAAAAGTGAGATTGATGAAGGAAAATGAACTTATATGAAAATTGCATTCCATTTTTCATAAAATCTAACATGATGCCATTATAATATTTTGATTTCCTTTGTTCTAGTTCAACATTGTATAAATATTCCCAAGCTATAACCAATTGACCATAACTGAAATAACATAAATTATTCCTTTTAAATTATATAGATAGGGAATTGATGAGAACAAAAAATTAATGAGTGGGATATGAGGAATAATTTATGAAAACTGAAAATGATGAAGGGAAATAGAGTTTATATAATTCTCCTTTCGTTTTCATCACCCTTTATCAAACATGAACCATAAACTATAGTCATTTCATACCCTGGTCATGTAATCATATGAATAAATACAACTGAAAGAAATATCTAGTTTCCTTTTCCATATCATTCCCACAATACTTCATATCAACCATAATAATAACAAAGAAGACCAATCATATCATTTTTATTTCTTGAAGGAAAACACAATCAAAACCATTAAAAAATTGTGGATATGTCCAAGCAAGCCACTGCCTATTATATAGCACAAAGGGAATCAGGGTTTGAATATTTTATTTGTTTGGTAAGGCTTTTGAAACCAACAGTTGGAATGTATCCACTAACATGTAAAACTACTTCGAAAAAATGTTGTAGAGTGTTAGCACATGTAAATTTTCACATGAAACTTTTTGATTTGGGAAAAAATCATTTTTTGGATGAAACAACAGAGAATTAAACTACCCGAGCTTGATTGACTCATTTTTTCTATTTTGAACTTTTTTGGAAATTTACATGCATCAAAACCCTAATTTTAAAATTCCTTAGATGTTTGAAGATTGCATGCATGTGCACAATGTTTTTTTTATCAAAAGATGGACTATTATAGGTGATGATATCATATTTATAACCATACATATGATGGAGTTTTTTTCTCTTGAGAGATGAACTGTAAATGCCAAATTTGGAGTTGTGCAACAACCTTGCTGCGCAACTGTGACAATCTTGTTTTTTGTACAACAAGAAGGGTTTTTTTTTCCAGCTTCAAATCAAAGAATAATCACAGGGATAATAAGGATACCTTCATTGAGAATGAAAAAAATTCAACAATGTATTAGCCTGAAGTGATATGAGGTCCTTTGTTGCAGTTTGGCATATTAGGGTTTTGAGATTTTAAAGAGGCAAGTGTCATCATGAAGAAGGAAAAAATATTTTTAGGGAACTCACTCATAATTATGAGGCCATAATCACCATCATCCTTCATCATATATCATGTTAATAAAAATAAAATGGAAAAAGTGCAAAAAAGAACCTATGTTGTGCAACTTACTACGTAATTGTAAAATCATCCACCTATACATTTAATGACTATTGAGGAAGGTTTTATTTGGTTTTTGGGTTCAAATTAAGTTAAATTTTTATGCTAAATACTTTCAACATCAATCCCACCAATATTCCTTTCTAAAATCGTCAATTTCAACCATGTTGTGCACGGGCTGCAAGGTACACTGTGCAAATGACTGTTTTAGTGGTCAACTTCAAGATCTATTTTTGAACAACTGTAGAGGATTTTTGAAAAACCCAAAGAGGTGTTTGTCAATAATGGACCTGATAAAAAAAACCTCTCTCATATTTGCAACATGTTTCATATTTTGGGAGAGTTGAATGAATATTTACAACCATTTTTTCCATATTTAAACAATTAATGATTTCCTGTTTTAGTCATCATCTTTGGGCGTAGATTCTGAGAAGATGGAGAGGAATTTTTGAAAAACCAGAGATGTTTTTGTCAATAGCAAACCCAGTAAAAAAAACTCTCTCATTTTTTTCACAACTATCATGGTTTGGAATATATGCAATGTATTTGAGGCCTATTTTCTAGAATTTCTCCAAGCTAGATTTTCGGTAGGTTACTGATGTGCAACAATCTTGTTGCATAACCATGACAAAGCATCCAAAGGGTGTCCAGATCAACATGGATAGGTCAACATAGGTGCCAAGTCATATTCAATGAGAATAAAGGTAAAATATCACCATATTAGGGATTCAAACATCTTTTTTGTCAAGTGGTTATAATGTAGTTAATGATTCAAAGTAGACTCCTTCCTTTTAGCAAATTAGTTTAGATATTGTTGCCAAATATTTTGAAAATGTACCTTAATTTAGATAGGAAGTTTAATTAAAACTTAGGAGGATAGGAGGAGACTTTTTGCATATATTTTATGGAGCTACATCAACTCAACGGGGTGGAGTGTGTGAGGATAAGTTAATGTGTGGATTGCAAACTATTTTCTGAGACTAATGCAAATTGTTGGACCATAAGTACCTAGAACTTGTCATCAAAGGTTCATTTGATTATTTCTCATTTATCCTTATGCTCCAACTATGCATGATTTTCCATTGTCTTAATCAATTTATGTTTTATGTTTTCTTCTATATGTTAAAGTGAAATACATGTGTATGAACTCATCTGAATCTAATTCTTTAGGAGTGTATTTTCCTCTCATTTTCTTCTATAATATCCTTGGGATTCATCTTTAATTGATGCTCTAAGGGATTAGTGTTTCATATTTAAATTTTCCACTACAACGAAATTTAATTGGTATAAAGGAGTGTTTTCTACCTTGCCTCTAATAATAAATTTTCCAATTAACCAGTGTTCAATCCTTTGTTAGTCTTTGATCCTATGACTCCATTCCCCAATGGATCTTTAATCTGATCTACCACCAACTCATTAAATTCATTTCAAAATTAGATATCTAGCCTTTGAGCATAAATCCAAATCATTCCTTTTAGTGAATGACTTGAAAGAGAAAGCCCTCTCTGAAATTGGAAGGGATAGATTTCAGTTTCCAAGTAGGTTTGTGGTTACCTCTGTGACTTGCCTCCACAACCAGGGAAAAGTACGGAGTGATAAGATTTTGGTGCCACTACCAAGGAGAAAAGGTGAAATATTCCCTGGGATAAATGGAAAAGTTCATATCTGAGTATTGATGGTGAAAAATAGTTAGACACAAAAATGATGTACATAATTCCCCTGGTGACTCCATTTTCAAGAATCTAGAGTTCAGAATTTTCATTCAGACTCCACTATCCAAAGACTCAGTAGCCTAAATACTTTCTCAGAGACTCCACTGCTTCAAGATGGATCACATATATGCAAGGTATGCTCCAATGAATCACTCTCACATTATTATTTTTCCAAATTGGATGTCTTGCATAGATTGGAAAAACTATATGCCTATATTCAAAGATGGAAAAGGAGACGATGTTATTATTCATTTGCATGTGAATAAGCTAAGGGTTCAATTTCATGAATATTGTTTGATGAATAGTTTCATGGCCACCTTGGAGGGAAATGCACAATTATGGTATGAAATCTTTCCAACTGCTTGTTTGTATTCTCTTAGATATTTTCATACAATATTTTATGAGAGATATAAAGAACATCATCCTTTCTTGTTGTTGGTCAAAGAATGTTGCACACATTTTGAAAAATTTATTAAGCATTTGGAAAAAAATTATGATGATGAAGAATTTATGGATGATGAAATACTAGAGGATTTGAATGAAAATCCTTTTCAACATCTTGAGTAGAAATTAGAGGCCAGCTGTCATGTTCAAGAAATTTCCCAGCAAACAGTAACTTTTCCTTTGGCTGAAAATGAAGCTAATTGTGTTCTTAATGTTGAAAATCATGTAGCTTCCCCTCTGGATAATGAAGAGGAACATGCAGAGTTTCAGGAAAATTCCCAAACAACACTAGTTTCTCACTTGGTTGTAGATGAAATAAGACAATATACTATTGAAAGTCATGTTCCTTCACCCAAATTTGATGATAGTTTGCAACACACTTGCCATCTTTTTTGTGGCCAATTTAGTGATGCGAGTAGTCAATTATTTTTTTCTTCTCTTCATTCATTTTATGACTTAGTCATTGAAGGAAAAAAAGGTTATCTTAGATCCTTTTGAAGGCCAGGATGATATTTCTAGTGAATTGGATGAAGGGTCCTCTTTAGACAGCCCTGTTGCACACGATATGGATGTTACATTTAATAAGCTTCAAGAACATTCAAAGTCTTTCCCTATTGTGAATGGTGAAGATGATAAACAAACTCTTTCTGTTCATTTTTGGAGTGATCTTGAAACTAAATAATCAGAACATGAAAAACCAATAGCTAGGGATGAAGCTTGTATCTTTCCTTTTGATCATCAACAAGAAGGACATGTTCGTGTTCTTTCGAACCTTTTGGCAGTTTTATTGGAATCATTAGGGGAAGTGACTTTTTCAGAGTTCATAAATTTTGTAGGTGGATTTAAATTTCATATTGAGTTGCAATATTTATATATTTCCCTTCTTTTGGAAGATGAATGTAAGTTTCATTCAAGTAGTCATTTTCTTGATTGGCTACATTGGAAATATAATTTCACTTAATTTGGCAATTTCATTTGCAAAATTAGAGTAGGTTGATTTGTACATAAATAAGCTCAGAGGTCTGAGAAATATTTCATCTTTCCATTTTAGTTTGCAATGTTTTTCATTTTTAAGTTTTAGCAGTGTGTAGTAGCTTCAATTTGGATTGTAACTCACATTTTGTAGGTTGAAGGTCTTAGAAAAGTAGGTAGAAACACAATGGACAAGGCTACTAGTCTATGGTGTTCTTTTTCATGTCAAAGGGAGGATGCCATCCCCATTGGAGTTAATGTTAGCACATGAAAATTTGTAATTTGGGAAAACTTGATTTACGGGCTGAACAAACAGAGAATTAAACCACTGGAGCTTGATTGACTCATTTTTTCTATTTTGACCTTTTTTGGAAAGTTGCATGCAACAAAACCCTAATTTTTTTAAATGCCTTAGATATTTGAAGATTGCATGCATGTGCATAGTGATTTTGATCCAAGTATGGAATATTGTAGGCGATGATATCATATTTATACCCATAAACTTGCTGGAGTTTTTTTTTCTTGAGAGATGAGTTGTTTTTTCTTGCGATGATATCATATTTATACCCATACACTTGCAACTGTGACAATCTTGTTTTTTGAGAAGCAAGAAGCCATTTTTTGCTAGCTTCAAATAAAATCCTAATCATAGGTATAATAAGGAGATGTACAATGAGAATGCAACAAATTCAAGAGTGTATTAGCTTGAAGTGATAAGAGTTCATTTCTTGCATTTTGGCATATTAGGGTTTTGAGGTTTTAGAGAGGAAAGTTTCATCATGAAGGAGGAAAAAATATTTTTAGGGAACTCACTCATAATTATTAGGCCAGAATCACCATCATACTTGATCATCTATTAGAAAAAGACAAAGAAAATGGAAAAAGTGAAAAAAAAACCCTTTGTTTTGCACAACTGTCAAATCATCCACCTATGCATTTAATGATTATTGAGGAAGGTTTTATTTGTTTTTTTGGTTAACAGTAATTTCAATTTTTATTATAAATACTTTCAACATCAATCTCGACCAATATTCCCTTCCAAAACCCTCAATTTCAACCAAGTTGCAAACGGGTTGTAGGGCACGCTGCACAAATGACTATTTTAGTGGTCAACTTCAAAATCGCTTTCTGAACAACTAGAGAGAAGTTGTGAAAACCCAAGAGAGGTTTATGTCCATAATGGACCTGCTAACAAAAACATCTCTCATATTTTCAACATGTGTCATATTTTGGGAAATTTGAATGAATCTTTACAACCCATTTTTCCAGATTTAAGGATTTAATGATTTCCTGTTTTAGTCATCATCTATGGGAGACTATTCCGAGATGTTGGAGAGGATTTTTAAAAAAAATAAAGAGGTTGTTTTCAATACTAGACCCAGTAACCAAAAACTCTCTCAATCTTTTCACAAATATCATTGTTTGGAATATATGCAATGATATTTGAGGCCTATTTTCTAGAATTTCACCAAGCCATATTTCTTGTAGGTTACTATTGTGCAAAAATCTTGCTACACAACTGTGACAGAGCATCCAAAGGGTGTCCAATTAGCATAGACATGTTAGAATAGGTGCCAAGTCATATTTAATGAGCACCAAGGTAAAGTGTTGGAAGATTGGTTGTTGGCATTGATTTCAACCCTAGTCATTGGTTTTGGACCCCAAGATTGATGAAGGTATTTGGACATGAAGGACAATGCACATGTAGATACAACACCGATGGATGGATAATATACATCATGTTGTTTATGGTGGTAGGTGACACGTCACATGGATCCTCATGGTTGAGGATAAATGAATTTTCGAAGATGACAAAGTGAATTGAAGAAAGAAGTACAGGTAAGCCCTGAAGATAATTAAATAAAAGAACTACAAAATAATAAAGATTTGTTCGATTACTAAGAGGGGGAGTGAATGAGTAATAGAGAAATAATAACCTTTTTTACCATATAATACAAGTTTTATATCAATGTAGCATTATCATCCAATAACTGTAGAGTAAATAAGCAATGAACAAATGAAATATCATACACATACACCGTACACCAGTGTTTTACGTGGAAACCCAAAGAGGAAGAAAACCACAGAATGATTTTTATTATATGTCTTGAATAATTACATTCATTGGAAGGACCAACTTCTTTTGTTTTCCAACTGCAACTGGAAGGAAGCTCCAACCCCCTATTTTCTCAAGATATAACCCAAGGAAAGCTCCAACTCCCCAATTCTCTGGCTACAACCAAAAGGAGGCTATAACCCTCTATGTTCTCTGGCTAAAACTGGAAGGTGGATACAACCACCTATTCTTGTACAGTCCAATGACCATGACGTATATGTATAATGATGGAACCACTGTCACACTATCACTGTGATATATACCGATATACAACTGTAACAACTTGTACGACTAACCTGTATCCAACTTGTACAACTTCCTTGTAATCAATCTATACCTGAGCTGAACATGTATAAACAAAAATACAACAAGTACGTGACCTGTAGTTTTGTAGCACGTGTATGTATGTGCCCTATCTATTATACAACTCGTGTATGTACGTGACCAAACTATTATGCAACTTGCATATGTCGTCTGAGAACTAGGGTTTCCTTTCTCTTGAAAACTTCTGACCCTCTGTAACTTCTTTCACATAGATCTAAAACTTGTCACTATATCTAGACTGTAACTATACCCAGTGCATGCATCCTCATATATGACCTTTACCCAAAGCATATATATCTCTCTCTAGTCATGTACCATATAGTTGTGTGTAATAATGAACAAGTATACTAACCCTCACATTATCTAGTCATCAAACCCTTTCTGACATTTAGCCTCTCAATACATTATCCACTTCGCAAATACAAGATCTCAACCATGTAAAAAAAAAACCCTTAGCCATATGCCAAGAGATACAATATGTGACTCAATAAGAAGTATCAATGATAAATATACTAGCATTGTATTTCTATAGATCTGACTTATGTAGAAGATCCCATGAAGCCACTAGTCTCTCTAGGGAGAATCCTCAAATCTCCATAACCATTTCTCATGCATACATCAAAATCCAACTATTCATAGAAATAAGACATACCTTTTGAATCAATGGATATATATGATGTATCTGAGCACTGTAGACCTTCCAGGGAGCTTGATCTCGGAATTTAGAACCTCTACAACTTCATCTTCTCAAGTTTCATGGCTTTATGAACATGTACACACCCTTTACATAGCCATCTTGTGTATGCCTCGGTATGTATGCACCCTATACACATCTAGCCCACGTACACCTCAGAAAATATGATTTTTTGTATTCACTATAATTCCGAGAATTTCAATGCTGACCCTTCGTAGTACCTCAGACTTTCACAACTTCAGATGTATCAATGAGTACTTGCAATAACCCTCACACAACAAAAGATATGCAATGCTTTGAAGTGTGATTTAATCAGAGAGCCTTGCCTCTTATTTATACTTTCATGTAGCATTACACTTTCCTTATTTTATAGAGTTCTTCATTTAAAATATTCTCTTTTTCAAAGACTTTGACTTTTAGGGGCTTCTATATGACTCATGAGGGTTCTCCAAATTCATATGGCCATAACTCTCTAACCGTGAGGAGTTATGTAACGTTCCACATACCATCAGAAATGGAATGACAAGAAATATCCATATGGGATAGTTTCACTGACAAAATCATTGCCCTTAATCTCATTATTCCACAATTAAGCATGGGTTCTCTAACCATAATTATAGGATAACTCAATCTACAAAGTGTCTTCCCGTGAGGGATTTCACCATAAGGGGACCACTTTGGAGTTCATCCATTTGTAGTTCTTATAAACCATGAAAAGACAATAATTAGTAATATTTACATAAAAAAACCTTGGGTCCATTACCCTAACCTTTGTGCTACCAGACTTTCTTCAAGGGTTGACATCAATGACAACCAACCTTAATAAAAAATATTCCCCTTTGGTATTGATGGAAACACTCTGATGCAATACTGAAATCATATAATGTGATACTAAATTCATATCACTCATGCTCCCCCTGTGACGGCAACCCCACTCTCGCAGCAGGCGGTCGCTCCACCAGGACCTTCTTTCCCTCACAGGCCGGAGAGATTTGATTCTCCTCCAGTCCCGTATTGGGACTTCCTATTACCCACAGGAATACTTCTCGACGAATTCCCCTTCACGATTTGGGAATTCGGGCTTCACGGGTTCGCGAGCTTTGTGCGCCTTCCTCCTGCACTTTGAAACTCTGATCCCCGAAGTCAACGGTCAATGATTCGACCTTGTCGGGGATTTCCCTGTCGGGAAATCGGTAGATGAAAGATGGTGGTTTACTCACCTCCCAACTCTTCGAACGCCGATGTGTGATACCACGTGTCGTTCTCCGCTCGGTCTCCATGGGACCCTTCGCGACTCGTGATCTCGCAGTTTCCTCGTACTCCCTTCGCCCTTGCAATTTCTGAAGTGTCGAGTCCCGAGTCCTCGGGATCTCGTGCCACCTGTCCTTCCAATGATAGACGACTCCGATTACATCGGGGGATCGCGCCTCGCGTTTTCGACGTGCATGTGTTTCTTGCAGTCACCAACCCCGATATGCTGATACCCGATGTCAACCGGATTCCCTCGCGTACTTGCGAGTTAACCTTCTCCCAGCTCCTCCGCGATCTGACGGTCTGCGGGACTTCAAAAACCTTCTTGATGGTCTCAAGTCGTCGGCTCTCTTCTCCTTAAGAGTTCCCTGATTTACCACCTTCGTCCTGTGCGACCTCTACTGGGTCGATTTCTTCAACAACAAAAAGGTTGTCCTCCCTGAGCTTTATTTCGAACTCAGACTCCTTCAAGGATTCTTCGAACATGCTTCTTGTACTCGATCTTCAACCACTTCTGAAAGTGTTGAAGTCTTCTAAGCCCTGTATGCCCACGCTCGCAACGGCTTCAGCCTTTCCTCCTCTCAGACTTACTACTGAGACTAAATTCGACCTGCACTCACCTGCATGGCTCGAATACCTCAAACCCAACTCTGGGAACAAGAGAACAAGAGCTCAACTACTTATCCTCCTCGACGCACTCTATGCGGAGGGATTCAACTGCACTCGATGCAGGAATCTTCTGGCCTAAGCAGAGAAACAATTGAAACTCATTCTCTCAGGTTTCTAACCTGGTATGCAATCACATAAGCAACATATAACAAATAAGCATAAAATGAAGCAAACATGCACAAGCCCAATATCAACAACACACAGAGATCAAACACGTCCATGGAATTGAATCAAATCTCTTTCCTATTAATTCAATAACTGTACATGGAGGTTCTTCCCAGACTCTCTGCTCTGCTCTCTGCTTCTTGCTCCTGCTAAATGTGAATAATAATAATACAATGATACGAGGGAGGGTGTCTATACTCCGTTTTCCCTCTCGAAAGCAACTGTCTAATATACAGTTAATTATTCTATCTACTTGCATTAAATCTAAGTAAATGCCTCAGCTACCTAAGAACGAGAACTTATCCGCTCAAGGTCCGTTACATATACAAAGTGCGCTTCATCACATCAAGTATTAATGTTTGGCGCAGCCATATTACAATGTTCCAAAATTTGAATGCTGGCGCTGTCCAGCTGTTCTTTTTCCTCCTCGTGCTGGCTCGCTTGATTGGGTGAGCGATGCTCCTGCATCATACTCCTCGGCTCAAAATAATTCATGGGCCCCTGCTCATGAGCTCCTGTACAGTGTGACCATGCTTCTGTATAATGGCTTCTATCTCCCAGCTGGCATCCTCCACTGGGTGATTTTTCCATTTTACCAGGTATTCAAAATATTGTTTCCTTCTGGTCTTCCTACCTGCTCTTTTGTCCAGTATGCACTCCATTTGCGGCTTCTGGGCAACTGGCAATTTCTTCTACCACTGGATCACTGGTTCCCCAACTGTTCCAGCTCCTGCATCCTTGGTCTTGTATGGGTATAAATCCGAAATATTGAAAATCGGAGATATCCCGATGCCCTCCGGCAACTCAAGCTCATATGCATTCTCGCCAAATTTCCTTAGAATTCTGCATGGCCCGATATTCTTCATCTTGAGCTTGTTATATGTCCCTCTTGGGAACCTCTCCTTTCTCAAATGCACTAGAACCATGTCCCCCACTTCAAATTGAAGCTGTCTTTTCCTCTGATCGGCTCTGCGCTTGTATTCTTGGTTGGCTTTCTGCAGTCGCTGCTTCACTTCCGTGTGAAGTTCTTTCATCGCCTCAGCGAACTCCTCAGCTGTTGCGCTGCTTGTCTCAGCCTGTTCTGGTTCCCTGAGCTCAGACACTCCCGTCAGCTGTGTCCCATATAAAATTTGAAATGGGCTCTTACCTGTACTTCGATTCACTGAATCGTTGTACGCGAATTCTGCTTGCGGTAGGATCTGATCCCAGCTGCTGTGATGCTCCGTCACCAGGCTTCTCAACAGATCCCCCAAGATTCTGTTGACTACTTCAGTCTGCCCATCTGTCTGCGGATGGTAAGCAGAACTGAAAGCTAAGTCAATCCCCAGCTTCTTCCATAGTGTCCTCCAAAAATGACCTATGAACTTCGTATACCTGTCCGAGACTATGCTTCTCGGCAATCCATGCAATCGCACGATCTCTTTAAAAAATAAATTGGCGATGTGGGTTGCATCACTCGTCTTACGACATGGAATGAAATGCGCCATCTTTGAGAATCTGTCCACCACAACAAAAATGGAATCAACTCCTCTCTGCGTTCTCGGTAATCCCAACACAAAATCCATACTGATTGCCTCCCATGGCCTCTCAGGAATGGGTAACGGCTGATATAACCCTGTGTTCTGTCTTCGGCCCTTTGCATGTTGACATATGCGACACCTGTCAACAAATCTCTTCACATCTGCATGCATGCCCAACCAAAAATATGAATCGCTCAGCTTGGCAAAAGTTTTGTCATGTCCAAAATGACCTGCTAAGCCTCCGCTATGCTTTTCCCTTACCAAATTCTCTCTCATAGAGCAATCCGGAATGCACAGCTGATTGCCTTTGAATAGAAATCCATACTGTATCAAGAAATCTATCCACGGGCTCCTATCTCTGAGCACCGGATTCTCGGTTGCTTCATAAGCTTCCCTAAAATCAGCATCACCTGGATACATATCTTTCAAATTTTCAAAACCTAAGGTTTTGACCCTGAATTCCTGCAGCAACAAGCACTTCCTACTCAAGGCATCAGCGACCTTGTTCGCAGTTCCCGAAATGTGCTTGATCATAAACGTGAAATTCTGCATGTACTCTACCCACTTCGCATGCTTTTGATTCAGCTTCTCCTGCTGACTCACGAAATGCAATGCGTGGTTGTCACTGTATAGAACAAATTCTTTGGGTATCAGATAGTGCCTCCACTTTTTCAATGCCTGGATAATGGCATAGAACTCTTTATCATATGTGGAGTACTTTAATTTTGCATCACCCAACTTCTCACTGTAGTATGCAACAGGTCTATCATCCTGACTCAGAACTCCTCCAACAGCGTACCCACTGGCATCACACTTCACCTGGAAGGTCTTCTGAAAGTCAGGCAACACTAGAACTGGCTGATCAGTAATCTTTCGCTTCAACAGATTGAAGCTCCTCTCAGCCTCCACTGTCCACTAAAAATTCTTATGCCGCTTTTTCACAGTGTCCATCATCGCAGCACTGATTCCACTGAAGTTCCGAATAAACTTCCTGTAGAAGCTTTCCAATCTGTGAAAGATCTGTACCTCAAAAACATTCCTCGACGATGGCCAATTTCTGATCACATTCACTTTCTCAGGATCCATCTTCAATTCATTTGCCGAAATAACGAACCCCAGATATATGAGTTCCGTCTGCATGAACGAGCATTTTTTCAAATTTATTAGTAGCTTCTCCTGCTGCAGTCTTCTCATCACTATGGCCAAATGCCTCAAGTGTTCAGCCTTGGTCTTGCTGAAAATCAAAATATCATCAAGGTACACCACCACAAATTTGCCAATGAATTCCCACAGGACTTCATTCATTAGCCTCATAAAAGTGTTGGGTTCATTTGTCAAGTCAAACGGCATGACCAGCCATTCGTACAAACCCTCGTTTGTTTTGAACGCTATTTTCCACTCATCTCCTTCTCTCATCTGGATCTGATGATATCCGCTCTTGAGATCAATCTTCGAAAAATAATTTTCCCCGCTCAGGCAATCCATCAAGTCGTCCATCCTCGGCAATGGAAACCTATACCTGATGGTGATCTTGTTTATGGCCCTGGAGTCTGTACACATCCTCCAGCCTCCATCCTTCTTCGGACTTAGTACTGTCGGAACAACACATGGACTAAGACTCTCCCTGACCAGTCCCTTATCTTGCAGATCTTGAACTTTCCTTTTGACTTCCTCGTTCTCCTGAGGTGTCAACCTGTATGCTACCTTATTCGGCAAACTCGCCCCTAGAATAAGGTCAATACGGTGACTCACGCTCCTCACTGGTGGCAACGAACGAGGTAGTTCGTCCACGATGATATCAACGAACTCTCCAAGCAGTTCCTGAATCTCCTCTGGCAAGTCGTCCACTCTTGTGCTTGTCAAGACAACCCTCGGCTTCCTGATGACAAAGAACTGTGGATCCTCATTCTTCTCCAGCTCTGTGAGAAGCTCTTTCCCACTCATGAGAAGTATTTGACTAATTGCCTCCGGTTTTATTTCCCGATGTTTATCCTTTATCGGAAGCAACTTATGGAGTCTCCCCTCCTTCTCCAAGGTGTACGTGTTCATCCTCCCATCATGAAAAACATTTCTATCATACTGCCATGGTCTCCCTAACAGTATGTGGCATACGTCCATGGGAATGACGTCGCACAAGATCTCGTCATGATAATTCCCAATTTTAAATTTGACTAAGCACTGTTTAGTGACACTTACCCGGTGTCCTTTTTGTAACCACGAGACCTTATATGGACTCGGATGCTTATTTGTCTTTAGCTCCAGCTTTTCCACCATCTCAGCTGCAACAAGGTTATCAGTGCTCCCGCTGTCAATGATGACTTTGCATTTTCTGTCCTTGGCTGTGCAAGCTGTCCTGAACAGTCTGCTTCTCTGAACTGAGTTGTCCACCTCTTTCTCAGGTGTCAGAAGAATCTTATGCATCCCAAGCGATCTTTCTCTGTCCGCATCTTCGCTGTCCACATCACGCTTCTGCTGCGCCTCAACGACGTGAGCTTTTCCTCCGTCCATCTTCCTCTCTGGACAGTCCACAGCTTTATGGTGAGATCGGAAGA
>CBVK0100099055.1:0-28526 GCA_900067695.1 Picea abies
AACATTTTGTTTCAATTATCTAATTATTATTATCTATTGTTTTGCATATACTGGCACACATGTTGGGCATGAGTCTCCCCAACAAGATGAGGGGATGGAGGAGGAAGTGGAATAGCGACCTCTACTACATAGACCCGACATACCACATAGGCTGGATCAAAGAGTCTGGACAGAGGTGGCAGATCATCTATGTGATTTGATGGTCAGGTGTGGAGTGGTAGCCATACTAGTTTGGGAGATATTACGGGTACCAGAGTTGCCTACGATATGGGTGACCTTGCCTCATGAAATGATGTCACTGATGCATCATATCGTCAGTGCCCTTGACTGCATTGAGATGTTGACGGATGATGGTCATGATACCACTCCATCTGGCCCATCAGGAGACCAACCCTCATCCTCTACAACACCTAGTCCTCCTCCTCTTCCTGCTTCTCCTCCACATGTGTTTGCACCATCCACTGATCCTCTTGGTTCTCCTCCACATGTGTCTGCACCATCCATCGATCCTCCTCCTCCTCCACTTGTGTCACCATCCACTAACCCTCCTGCTTCTCCTCCACATGCGTCTCCACCATCCTTTGATCTTGCTCCTCCTCCTCTACTTGTGTCACCATCCATCGGATCTCCCATTTCTCCTCCACATGTGTTTGTACTATCTATTTATCCTCCTCCTCCTCCACTTCTGTCAGCATCCACTGATACTTGTCCTTCTTCTCCACATGTATCATCATCCACTAATATTCCTCCTCCTAGTCCTTGACTTGTGTCACCATACACCGATACTTGTCCTTCATCTCCACATGTATCACCATCCACCGATCGTCATCCTCCTCCTCCACACGTGTCACAAGATATTGATGTTGTGGACATTAGATTCACATCTGGTGCTGCACAACTTGATCCTAGTGGAGAGACATATGAGAGTATACTTTCATCATTGATTCTTGACATAAGTACTGATACACGAGCGTCTACCTATGGTAGCAAAGGCACTGATGCCTATGGCTCTGGTGGTGGACGTAACTAGTAGTGGTACTATTTGGCATGTATATTGATTGTTTTATATATGACATGAGATGTATATATGACATTTTTATTGATTTTGATGACATGTATATTGATATGTATATCACTCATGTATATTATGTTTTTTCATATCATGTTGATGTTGTTGTTGTTTGATTTATAAAATGTATTATAGATATGCTAATGATTAATATTATTGATGATTTTTGTATTTTTAAATTAAATTTGAGATGTATCTTTCATTTAAATTTACAGTTGTCATATAATGTTTAACTTTACTTTTATGAATTTGTTTAATTTGGATTATGATTTCAAATACTGATTACCATTAATGCCATATGATGTTTAACTCTTCTTCAAGGTGAATTGTTTGTTGTCCAACAATATACAATATGTTGATTAAACATGTTTAGCAACAAAAATACATAAATATGATGAATGAAATGATTGTGATTTGAATAATTATGTATTTTTCATATATTATAATAATAACATTATGGTATAATTATTCACAAACAATAATATTTTTTTTGACGAAAACTAGGAGATATTATATTAATAAAAAAGGGGCGGCCGAAGCATGCAAAGAGGTACAAAAGAGTTCAAAAAATCCCACAGGCATGTCTAATATCTCAAACAACTCTATTCTTGACCTTACTAACCAGTTTTCAATCTAAAATGTACTTGGTATCATTACATTCCAAAATTTGCAAGTGACTATTTTATAGAAGATGCCTATAATGCATATACATTTAAAAAACATCAGATACTCGGCTGAGGATTGACTGGAGGATCTGGTTTTTCCATGTCATTATCCTGTGCGGGCATGTTCAAATCAATTGGAGGCTGATCAATCGTTGGTGAGGATCCATTGTTTGAAGGAGAGTCAACAAGGTCCAGTGGAGCTGGTGGCACATGTAACTGCAAACTTTCTACCTGTGACCTCATGGCATCGACCTCATCATGTTGTTGACACACAATCGTCCTGTGTTGAATAAGGATGTCTAGGATATAAGAGACCTGAGAAAACATATTTTGATAAGCCATTTGAAGTTGCTAGAATTCCTACTTCAGAGTATCAGTATGAACTTCCTGAGCCCAAGGCTATCTCTGTCAGTGAGGCATTGGTATTCACTAATAATATTATTAATGATGTAATAATAATGCTAATTTTTTAATTTTTATTATTTAACGATCACAAGACAAAGTTTTAATATAATTGTTTACTAAAATCACAATTATTATATTTTATGTTTTCCAATTTTTTTTATTAATTTATATTATTCAACTATTATAATATATTAAATTTATTTAATTAAATTTAAAATATTAAATATAAAGAATAATAATAAATTTGATGAAATGGTTTCACAATTTTGTACTCCATTACTAACTTTATAAATCTTCTATTAAAAAAATGTGTAAATATTAGTTGAATCTTCTATTAAAAAAAGATGCCAAGTATCACATTCTGTTAATTTTATATCAACATGTATGCAAATATTGTATTTGGTTAATGAATGAAAAATTTAATTTGAATAATTACTCTTATGAAATGCTATTTTTTAATTTATTTTATTGATAATGTTATAATAATGGTTCATAATTAAATTTATAATTCTTATATTGAAAAAATATAATTAATTAAATTTAAATGATTAAATATGAAAATTAAATCATTAATAATAATGAATTTTAATATACACAATTTGCTTTAAATGACTTTATGATTTTTATCTCTACCACCAACTTTATGAATCTTCAGGAAATGTAAGTATTAGATTTGTAAAGTCCCCCAGTCCAACCAAGGGACATTACGATGCAGATTACTCTTAAAAACATAATTTTCTGCTAACTAAATGAATTCATTACAATTAACCAATTTCTCGTAGCTTACAACTATGAAATTAAAATAGATTTAGCTACTGCCTATAACCATAAAATAGATGCATCTACAACATGCTAATAATCAATCATGAAATGCAACTAAACAAATCATTACAACACCATATAAATCATCCTCATTTACATTGAGTTCATGCATAACAATAACACATGTAATTTAACATAACAACAAGATAAAACACTTATCTTTTCACAATAGTTGTGCAACTAGCTGCTTGGGACGGACGTTCCACCCAACCATAGACCGACTGTTCAAAATATCAACAACCAGTCACCCCTTAGTCGAGGCTAGCAATCCACAAAAGAGGGTGGTCTCTCACAATCCACTCACAACTAATAAAACTCTCAACCCAACTGCTATTCTCCTACAACTACCCTGATTTTCCACCAACTCTCTTCCTCTTGACCTGTCTAACCCAAGGAATGTACCCCTTCATTGATCTCAGTACCTCGGACATCCCATTCATTCATTAGGGCCTCTCTAGCATAGGTAGCTAGGAATCTTTCAATTGGGAACTCAAGGAAAATTGCTGCTAGGAAAACTATCAACAAACTAACAACAAACACTCGTTGTTTTAGTGCAACTCACACATGAGTTCACTCTTTAGGCCTGACAACTTGGCTCTTCAGTTTTCCAGCTCCAATTCGCTCCAAATACGCTCCAACATGCTCTAGAATTCACCCTCCATGGCTGCATCAACTTCAAGCTTTGTTTCTTGCTCTCTACTTGTCTCCCATGCACAAACTCAATGTGTAAAAAATGTTGTCCCAACCCATACAAATTTCCTCTCTTTGGCTTGCCTTTCTTGACTCACACTCTTCCCCAAGATGATTGTATTCAACCCCCATGTGCCCAATAACTTTGGGATGTGACCACTCACACCCGCCCTCTTACATGTATTCAATGATTGGCTTTGGGAACACTCAATTAGAAGGATGTGACCACTTTCACCCACCCTCTTACATGTATTCAATGATTGGCTTTGGGAACACTCAATCAGAAGGATGTGACCACTTGCACCCACCCTCTTACATGTATTCAATGATTGGCTTTGGGAACACTCAATCAAAAATTGGAAGGTTCATATACACTGGGAAAGTTTAGGAAAATGGGTTGAATTGGTATACATGGGTAAATCCCCCTTTTACCCCTCTCGACCATTATCCTAGACACTTCCCCCTCTTCTGGATTAATTCATCCCCCATCTCTTGTCCATGTCCCTTAGTAGTTGGCATCACATTTTTTTATTAAAACATAGAGATACAATTTGCATATTACATCGCTTGGTCATAGCCACATTAAATCAATATGGGCTCTTCGCCCAAACACATCGGCCACATTAAATCAATATGGGCTCTTCGCCCAAACACATCGGCTCACCGACCTAATTCATATTTATACAATTACATTATAATTCATAGGGATTAGAACCGGGGATGTTACATGTTAAAGAAGTTCAAAAATTAAAACAAGAAATGAGTAGTAAAGGGAAGTGGGAAAATGACGACACAAGGGAAGAATTGAAAAGGAAAGATGAAGAAATATATAGATTACAAAACCATAATAAAAACATTTATTGGATGAGGTTAAGATATTGAAAGAAGAAAAGAAGCATTTTTGAAATCAAGAAAAAGAAAGGATATTAAATGAAGAATCTACCAAAAGACTTGAAGGGGGAATTTGCAAAAAGGTTGAGGAATCCCTAAATATTGAAGAGGTAAAATTAGAAATGAAATCCAAAATTGAAGAAGGACATCAGAATTTGATAAATGTGGTGACATTGCAACTTCAAAAGGAGAAAAAAGTAAAGATTCAAGAAGGTCACCAGAAGATACTTGAACAAGTTGAACTTCATCTAGAGGATGTACATGCCAAATATGATTGTATTATCTCCAAGGCTAGATTAATAAAATACCAAGAAAAGAGGATAGAGGATGTCATTGTCTCTGAAAAGAAGATAGATGAAAAGCATGTGTAGAGTGAAGGAAAACTGTCAAATGTGAAACCATATCAACACCCTCATTATCAAGAAAGATTTCATGGAAGACAAGAAAGTTGATATTAACATTATCAAGGAAGGAGTTGGAATACTTATCAATATTCATGGAACAAGGAATCACAAAACCATTACTCAACAAAATATTATCATAGACCAACATCTACTACAAATTGAAGAAGTTTCATGGAATCAAGAGAAAGAAAATTGTGCAACAACTAGCCACCAAGGATTACAACCGAAAAGAATTGATTTTGGATGGACGGATAATCATCAATGGAAAGAAGAAAGTGGGAACATAATAAAATAATATTACTTGGTTTCATCACATGTGAAGCCTTTCATTGAAAATCTTTGAGGACAAATATTTTTGAAGGAAGGTACTATGTTATGACCCAAGGGGGAAATATAGGGTTAAATTTATATGATATGATCCCAAGGTGGGCATATATGGGGCTAAATGTACATGTAATGTGTAAATATATATGTAATAGGATCAGCCTAATAGTAAAGGGGTCCCATCTATAGGTGTGAATAGGTATATATAGAGATCATGTATTCATTATTGAGGACATGTGAATTGTGATGTATGAATGTAATTGGGTATTTGGAGGAGATTTTCCTACTATTTAAAGAGTTATTGTAAAAATGTATCTATCTTGGAGTTGTGCTCCACACTCACATTCTATACATTGTGTGTACTTTTGTTCTATTTTGATATTTTAAGCATTTGGATCATTACAATATTATATGAAAATGTAGATATATATTATTGGATGTACATGCAATGATGACAAAAATGACAAAGTTCATACACCAGGAAGAGTTTGCACTCATCCCAAGGCATTTTAAGTTGGGTCATTGGATGAGGTTGTGTCATTACATACAACAGTGCAACTTAAAATTCTTTGGGTAGAGTGCAAACTCAACCTGGTATATAACGTTCATTAACAAAAACAACCATAAATAAAGCAACGAACTTGTGGCATGATATATAGATGGATGATGAATTAGAACTTATATTAAATACATAGGTAACATGAGAGATGTATATGATGTCTTTCACCATTTAGGTGCTCCATTGAAATTAAGACATGAAATTATTGTTGTCTATCTAAAAAAATCGCAAGGTGTTTATTTTTTGTCAAATTCTCAGCAATGGCACCTTACAATGTTGTTATGAAAAAATTCCATGTTTTTCGATGGTGTGTTCAATGGCCAATGATTGCAGAGAAATGTACACTGAGTAAGCTAATTGTGTAGTAAACCAAAAAAAATTAGTCACTAATTTGATAATAATTTAGGATAAATTTCAGTGATGATAAAAATTGTATCATGATCCAAGATCCATGCATGGCAAAACAATGTCCTTAAGAGTTTTGCCCAACTTTGAATCGACCCAAATCATAAAAAATTCAATCAAAGTTGATCAATGGGAACTCTGATTTTGTGTATGACCAGATTCTAATAACTACTTTTGTATGGGTGAATTTTGATAAATACAAGGAATTTTCTCTTGCACGCAATGGCAACTTGGATTGAATAATTACCACAATTTTCAATGTGTTCAATTTTACTTACTTATTGATATAGATTGAAATGATAATAAATTATAACTTATACACATCCACTTCAAAATCATCATAAGTTATGTTTAAAACATGAAATTTTCATGATTCTAACTTTGTTGTCTTGTCATAATTTTAGAAAATTTAAATAGCTTCCTTTGTTATCTTGTCATAATTTTAGAAAATTTAAATAGTTTCTAGAAAATTAAAACATGTTCAATTTTACTTATTTATTGATATATATTGAAATGATAATAAATTATAACTTGTACACATCCACTTCAAAATCATCACGAGTCATCTTTAAATCATAAAAATTTCATAATTCTAACTTTGTTGTTTTCTCATAATTTGAAAAACTTTACATAGTTCCAATAAAATTAAAACATGTTGATAATAAATTATAAACTTTAAAATCATCATGAGTCATCTTTAAATCATGAAAATGTCATAATTCTAATTTTGTTGTCTTCTCATAATTTAAGAAAATTTACATAGTTCCAATAAAATTAAAACATGTTGATAATAAATTCTAAGTTTAAATATCCACTTTATAATCATCATGAGTTATCTTTAAATCATGAAAATTTCATAATTCTAACTTTATTGTTTTGTCACATGTTAATTTTACTTATTGATGTATTGAAATTATGATAAATTTTAACATGTGGACATCCATTTCAAAATCATCTTCAATTATCTTTAAATCGTGAAAATTTCATAGTTTTAATTTTGTTATCTTGTTATAATTTAAAAACGTGGTTCAAAAAGATTAAAACAATACAAATTTCATTGATATAATCTTATTATCACAATTTTAATGAACTTCCTTAATGAAAACCTCGTCCCAATGAATTTATTTAAGAGAAAGTTAAGAAAACCTCGTCCCAATGAATTTATTTAAGAGAATCATAACTTGCTTTTGGTGATTAGTCATTGCCCTATACAGATTATACATATTTAAATGTAGAAAGTACAACAAAATAGAGGAAAGTCAAATGAACTTCCTTAATGAAAACCTCGTCCCAATGAATTTATTTAAGAGAATCATAACTTTCTCTTGGTGATTAGTCATTGCCCTATAAAATTAACAGATTATATATACTTAAATGTAGAAAGTACAACAAAATAGAGGAAAGTCATGGAACCAATTTTAACTAAGAGATTTTTACATATTTGTTCTTTTACTCTTAATATAAGAATATCATTTTGGTAGGGTAATAACATTGAATGTTTAAAGATAAAATTAAATAATATTATTTGGATAGAGAGGGATATGGAATTAACGTGGAAGAGTACTTAATTTTTTTAACAAAAATTTTGTGGGTAGGGTAATAACATTGAATGTTTAAAGATAAAATTAAATAATATTATTTGGATAGGGAGGGATATGGAATTAACGTGGAAGAGTAGCTAATTTTTTTAACAAAAATTTTGTGGTAGTATTTGTATTAGTAAAAATGTTGCAATAATATTATTTAGCATTTAATATATTGAGGATATTTTTAGGGCGTAGTCTAAAGGTTCTAAGAAATTATTCTTCCTTGGTAAAAAATTTTGGGGCATATTTGCGTGAAATCTGGAAAGAAATTGTTTGATCCACATATTTGAGTGGTTATTTCTGTGTAATTCTAGTGCTTCTATGGTTTTTCAGCATGTTGAATTCCTTTAAGCAATATGAAATGGATTTTAAACAACAAAAAATAGTGATTTCATGTAGATTTATGTGGTCTGATTCCGGTGAAAAAAATCATTTCAACATTTAAAAATGAATTTCAAACAACAAAAAATAGTAATTTCATACAAATTTATGTTGTCGGATTCCAGATTCATATAACAGTTAGACAACGCCTATTTTTAATGTATGTTGTCGAGTTGTTATTCAAAATTTACTAGCCTTTTTCTACCAAATGTCCAAAAGAGGCTAGTAAATTTACAATAACGCCTCTTTAATATATATTTTCAAGTTGTTATTAAAAATTTACTAGCCTTGTCTACCAAATGTCCAAAAGAGGAAGAAAGAAGGAAGCAATGTGTTAGCACTAAGAGTCACCCTCAAATTGCAGGAGGATAAGCCTAGTACCCATCAAAATGTTTGGTGGAGATTGGTTTTATGAGTGGCGGTCAAATGGACAAAACTCAATACAAGAATGATTTAACACAGAGAATGGACAACCAATGCATAGGGAAATGAGGTCCTCATTAACTTCAGTCAGTGATTTGAGTATAAGGGTGAGCAGAAGGAAGACTTAGTGAGAGAGGTGGACAAGTCTACCATGAGCATCCGACCTTCAAGCAGCTTGGTGAAGAAAAACTCAAGCACAAGAGCACTCTTGAACTCAAGTTTCAGACATTGAAATATGTCACCCCAACATAATAATCAAACCTACATTATCATACGACTACAATAACTCGTCTGGATCCTCTATGCACGAGCATTTTAGCATAAGGAGAAATAAGATAACAAAGAGGTAATACTGGGACAGGTTACAATAGCATTATAATCAAACCTACATTACAATACAACTATAACCCTCGACTAGATCCTCCATGCCCGAGTGTTTCAGCCACTGTCAACCTGTGGATAACCTATCTGTGCTTTTCTACATGGTGACCCGCATACATCCGTGCTTTGATGAACTGTGACCTGTGGGCATCCACACTTTGATGAACTATGACCCACAGATAACCTCAGAAAGTTAGTTCAGTCACATCCGTACACTTCGCTCCTTTAGACTTTCCATACCTAAGATTACTATGAAATGATAAACCATATCACGTATTCACTTAGAATATATTCAATAGACTTGTGTATGTGAATGTCCTTATGAGAGACTCCTTGAAGTTTATTTATACTTTTTCAAAGTAAATTCTCTCTTTAATTTTGGGGTTTCTTGTTACAACCACTTTACCCTTTAATTAATGACTTGTAATTGTTTANNNNCCTTTAATTAATGACTTGTAATTGTTTAGGGGCTTCTTAACCATTCTTCGGGGCTTCCAACTTCATGAGGGCATATCTCTTTAGTCGTGAGGAGCCATGTGACGTAGCACATATCGTTGGAAATGACACGACGATGACTATCCATCTATGAGTGTGTTACATGCATTTATATTGTCCTTCATGTCCTTATCCCTCAAACAAATTCGGGCTTCATAACCATACCTTTGGTGCTTCTCAACCACTTAACCACTTAGCCATCTTTCTATAGATTCTTCTAGGGTTGAATAGGGTTCCCATCAATGCTTCTAGAGTTCATCTAGAGTTGACATCAATGACAACTAACTTTCCAACACAAGGGCGAATACCATGTGTTAGCACTGAGATTCATCCTCATATTGCAAGAGGATAAGCCCAGTACCCATCAAAATGTTTGTGGATGTAGGTTTATGAGTGGAGGTCAAATGGACAAAACTCAGTACAAGAATGATTTAACACAGAAACTGGACTAGAAATGCATAGGGAAATGAGGTCCTCATTAACTTTAGCCAATGATTTGAGATTAAAGGTGAGCAGATGGAAGACTTAGTGAGAGAGGTGAACAAGTCTGCCATGGGCATCCAACTTTCAAGCATCTTGGTGAAGAAAAAATCATCTCAAGAGCACTCTTGAAATCAAGTTTCAAACACTAAAATATGTCACAGTAGCATAATAATCAAACCTACATTATCATACGACTACAACAACTCGTCTGGATCCTCCATGCACGAGCATTTTATCATAAGGGGAAATAAGATAACAAAGGGAAAGTACTGGAACAGGTCACACCAATATTACAATCAAACCTACATTACAATTCAACTATGACCCTCGATTGGATCCTCTATGCCTGAGTGTTTCAGCACAGTTTAAACAATGAGATGAAAGAAGTTGACTTCTATTAATGCGAAAGTCTCAAGTATCATACAAAACCAAAGAACAACTATGTTATCAAATATTACAAAATAGGGAGCTCTGCTCAACCATTTGACGACCATAACAAAATATTGAATTGATCTACTTATACTCAAATAAGTCCACAACTTCCATGAGTGTGATCTGGAAATCTCAATCAAAGCTTTGTGTCTGTGCAACCTTTTGTCAGGTTGTGCATGTTTCCTTCTGTCAGATGCAAACCTGCTTCAGTATGGGCCTGTAGGAAAACAGTTTGTTGTTGTACCTCGTGCTGACAATCATGTCTCCTCAGCCATAATTTTCATGCTTTCCATTTATGGACTGAGCTGAGGTTTCAGCTACTAGTCTCTACTTCCTTAACTAAATCTTCATTGGGATTGGAGCGTGGTTGGACAACTAGTGGGAGACCACCTGTCGCAACTGGATTGGGCGTTGAATAAGCAGGTGGTCGCAAAAGTCAATCCTCGTTCATTTGTTGAACCCTCCTCGAGATTGGGATGTGATTTGACTATTAAGGGGTGGTCGCGTAATGCTGCTTGATATGGCGTTGTATAAAAGCATGTGATTTTGGGGTCATTGAAAGTGATTTGGACCCACACCGCTTTCGAGCCCGAAATGCACCGCCTCTCACCACATAGCCATCTCGTAAAACCACGGATTGGATTCCGGCCCACCCTTCAGATTTTAACACCTGTGCATGTTGCGACCTCGAAATGATCTGAGGTCGTTGATATGAATGGGACCTGAGATCTAGGTGCGCCAACTACTTTAGCGCCTCCACCAAAACTTTAATCGTCCGCTAATTGTGGGAACCTTCCAACTATGTTTAGAGATGGCCTCGAATTGAAATATGCAGGGGAATTTTGCCATTGTAACTGCATTTTCCTGCTTGATGCGTTGATGGCTGTCACCTGCGAACTTGAACAACTTTTTACATGCTCTTTTAATTGTTAATACAACATTGAATGTTTAAAGATAAAATCAAAGAACTTACCATTTTGGTGGGGTAACAACATTGAATGTTTAAAGATAAAATTAAAGAATACCATTTGGGCAAGGAGGGATATGGAATTAACATGGAATAGTAATGAAAAAAATCTGTGTGGTAGTATTTGTATTAGTAAAAATGTTGCAATTAACTATTAATACAACATTGAATGTTTAAAGATAAAATTAAAGAATACATTTTTGGTAGGGTAACAACATTGAATGTTTTAAGATAAAATTAAAGAATACCATTTGTGTAGGGAGGAATTTGGAATTAACATGGAACAGTAACGAAAAAAATCTTTGTGGTAGTATTTGTATTAGTAAAAATGTTGCAATTAACTGTTAATACAACATTGAATGTTTAAAGATGAAATTCAAGAATACCATTTGGGTAGGGAGGGATATGGAATTAACATGGAATAGTAACGAAAACAATCTTTGTGGTAGTATTTGTATTAGTAAAAATGTTGCAATAATATGACCATAGTCTAAAGGTTTTACGAAATGATTTTTTTTTTGGCAATTTCTTTTGGGGATATTTGCCTAGAAATTTCTTGCATACAATGGCAACTTGGATTGAATAATTACCATTGTTTTCAATGTGTTCAATTTTACTTACTTATTGATATAGATTGAAATGATAATAAATTATAACTTATACACATCCACTTCAAAAAAATCATGAAATTTTCATAATTTTAACTTTGTTGTCTTGTCATAATTTTAAAAAATTTAAATAGTTCCCAAAAAAATTAGAACATGTTCAATTTTACTTATTTATTGGCGGATATTGAAATGATAATAAATTATAACTTGTACACATCCACTTCAAAATCATAATAAATCATCTTTAAATCATGAAAATTTCATAATTCTAACTTTGTTGTCTTGTCATAATTTTAGAAAATTTACATAGTTCCAATAAAATTAAAAGAGGTTCAGTTTTATTTACATATCCACTTCACAACATCATGAATTACCTTTAAATCATGAAAAATTCATAATTCTAACTTTGTTGTCTTGTCATAATTTCATAATTTCAGAAGATTTACATAGTTCCAATAAAATTGGAACACATTCAATTTTACTTTCACAATCATCACAATCATCATGAGTTGTTTTTAAATCATGAAAAAGCCAGAATTCTAACTTTGTTGTTTGATCCACATATTTGAGTGATTATTTATGTATAATTTTAGTTTCTCAGCGGTTTTTCAGCATGTTGAATCCCTTTTATCAATCAGAAATAGATTTTAAACAACAAAAAATAGTAATTTCATACAGATTTATGTGACCTGATTCCTGGAGAAAAACAATTTCAATATTCAAAAATAAATTTTAAATAAAAAAAATATCAATTTCATATATATTTGTGTCGCTGGATTCCGAAGATTAAACAAAATATTTTTAATATATATTTTCAATTTGTTATTAAAAATTTACTAGCCCTGTCTACCAAATGTCCAAAACAGTAAGAAAGAAGGAAGCAATGAAACTTCAGCCAAATCAAATGTATGGCAACGTGGGCTTGGCAAGTCAGTGCGCTTACAGTTTTTAGAACGAACGAACGGTGGGCAGTGAAAGCAGGGGACGCGTTAACATGGCGACAGAAAAGGGATGTTGGGAGTATTTGTTTGCATGTGCGTGCATTGACAACGGAATAAGGGTAAAGCGCTCCTGACGTGTCGTGTGTCTATTACTTTTTTTTTCCTCAATGGCGGTGGGCCGCAGATGTGTCGACGGTGATGGCGATTAGGAGGCAGTGGATAGGCAGGCCTTCTCGTGACATTGACGACGATCGAGGAGGAGAAATGGAGCCTCGCATGCCAAGATAATCTGCGTGGCTGTGAGGACTCACGAGTGTATATATTTATATCATGTGAGAAGATCCCTCATGGATTGTATTGTGCTTTGCATTTTGCAAGATTCTCTTATTCTTTTCTTGCTCTCTGCATTATATTTTGTCCAGAATCCGGTGCTGTGCTTAGTTCTTATCATTGATTTGGATTGTAAGAGCCTTCTTGCATTCGTCCGCCGGAATCTTTTCGTAGGGGCCGAGTTCAAATTCCATGGCAGGGACTCTGCAGGTGGCTGGTTCGATTCCGAGGGTCCGCGTGAATCCCCATGCTGATCAGCGAGCAGGAGGAGGAGCCTCGATCGTGACCGCGCCCTCTGCCATATTTGGGGATAAAGTATCACCTTCTCTGAAGCTGGGATTTCTTGCAGATAAATTTGTCGGGGATCACTATAGCAGGAGATCGGATAAAAGAAAAAGGATTGGAGCGGCGGTCTCCGTGCTCACTGATGTTTCCAAAGAATTCCTGGTAAAATTTCGCCCCTGATGATTTTTCCCAACTGGAAATTTGAGTCTAGGAAGCTTTTAAGATGAATACTTGAATTTTGATTTGAGTTTGTGGAAGGACGGTTGAATTGAATTGTTCTAGCTGCCCTGTAACCTATTGGCCTCTGTACCTTACCTAAGAGATTTTGATTTTTCCGTAAGCATCAATTGCCAGGAGTGGAGGTTTGAACTTTAAAGTTCTACGTTCCTCGGCCCTCGAGCTTGACTTTTCTTCCTTTGAAGGCCCAAGCAAAGAGTATTTCCTAGATAATGAAGTCCACTTGTTATTATATTAATACATAATAGAGTGTTTAGCGACGCACGTCACTAAGAATTGGGAATTGAATATTTTAAATGTTGAAAAGTGTGAAGAATTAAGTACGTATCAACATTTCCAGAACAGAAACTTCTTAACGGTGCCCTGTGTCGAAAGCTCTCCGTGATCAACTAGATTGATGTGGCGTTGTAGAATTAAACACCCTGTCTCTGTTTTAAAATAATTCTCATCAGATTGCATATACGAGATTGAGCTGGCATTATGGACTTTAGCAACCTGTCTATATCATAGAGTAATACTAAATTTATCATCAATTGCAGAGACTACATCATCATGTAGTTTTTTAGACGTCAAATGTTAAGAGAGGAGCCCATTGACAGTGATTCTAGCTCTTTAGCATAATCTTTTTTAATATTCTCTTCTTTCCGTTGTAATGTTTTCTGATTTATTTTAATTGTTTTTGTGAGGATAAAGATTGATATGAGTGCTTGTTATTTTATGGTAAAGCTTTATGGTCAAAATTTTCAACCATGAGGTGAAATTTTAGCTTTTAACAGAGGTTTTGTCAGATTTTTCTAATTTTTTTTATTTGAACGATAGAGTGATATGAATACTTGTTATTTTATGATACCATAAAGTTTTATGGTAAAAATTTTGGTGAAATTCTAGTTTTTAACAAAGTTTGTTGTTAGATCTGAAATCTTAAACCATGAAATTTTTAAAATTTTCACAACTCCAAAATTTTGACTCATTTTAAAACAATCTAGATTATTGAATTTCTAAAAACCTCTTCAAAATTTTAACACATTTTAAAACACAAAATTTTGACTCATTTTAAAACAATTTATAATATTATTGAATTTTTAAAAACCTCTCCAAAATTTTGAAACATTTTAAAATAATCTAGATTATTGAATTTCTAAAAACCATCAATATAAAAATGGAATGATTTAAATATTCTTTATATAATATTACTATCTCAATATAAAAATAGAATGATTTAAATATTCTTTATATAATATTACTATCTCACTGAAAATGGAAAAATATAAAAATGAAATGATTTAAATATTCTTTATATAATATTATTATTTCATTAAAAATGGAATGATTTAAATATCCTTTATATAATATTATTATCTCACACTATTTTATGTGCCTATTACAACACTTTTATTATTTATAATTTCATTTAATTGAAATTTTTATTATTTATAATTTCATTTAATTGAAATTGAAATTTTATTGAAAATTATAATTCCATTTAATTTACCATAACATGAATCATGCAACTTATCATTTTCATAATCAAATTTTGTCATAATTGAGTTGAGTTGGATTGGAATTAAAAAAAACATGTATCATGAAACTTATCATTTTCATAGTCAAATTTTGTCATAATTGAGTTGAGCTGGATTGGAATTTCGAAAAAAAAAAAAGAATATCACTATGGAATTTACCCAGTCAAGAAAAATTAAACTCACTAGTTGGATTGAGTTAGTGACTTATTAAGTCAGTGCATTCCAGGGATCAGACACCTTGGGTTTCTATACCTATTGGAGTCTGGATTGTTTACATAACAATGTCCCATTACAACCCTACATGTTTACAAGTTACACAATTTACTCTCATTTCACACCTCGATCAGAGAAGTTGAATACCAATATTTAGGGTTTTCTACATGTTTACAAGTTACACAATTTACTCTCTTTTCACACCTCGATCAGAGAAGTCGAAAAGCAATATTTAGGGTTTTTTGCATGGAGGATTTTTCAGGACAAAGATTAAGATGATAATTGTATTCAATCAATGCACAGCAGTTCCTAACCAGGGAAATAAAATAAAATGGTCACTTCTTTTTTAGGGATTTGATTCACCTCTTAGATGGCAGGTTCACTTCCAATTAAAATTAACAATGCTTTCAAAGTCATGGCAGGTTCACTTCCAATTAAAATTAACAATGCTTTCAAAGTCCCGCCGGCCTGTCCATTTACGAACTCCTCTTTTCCGGGTTGCACAATTCCATAATCTTGCAAGGCTTACTGTTCCATCTCCTATTAAATTGATCAGTTTGCTGGATAGTTTTTAAGTTTAATGTCTGATGTGTCAATTCCTTCTCGAAGATGTGGACTCTTGGAGGCTGATTGATTGGGGAATGGAAGCTGGATACTCTGTTAACTAATTTTATTAAGCTATGAATAAAAGGACATTGATAAATGCTCAGAAAGTATGATCGTTCCAAATGCCCTTATAGCTTCTGTCCCTCCATTCCCAATGTTCCCCAGCTTGTATGTAGGAGATCGTTCCAAATGCCTTTATAGATTCTTGCCATCCAATCCCAATGTTCCTGAGCAGGTATTTCGGACTCCGGAGACTTTAGTTCTTGTTGGCTTAGGCATGGTACTGGCATTCATATGGTTAGAATTAGGTAAGTGCTTTTCTTTATTTTTCTCCATTTTGAAGTATCAATGGTCATGGGTGTGGAGTTCAAAATTTACAATTGTTTCTGGTTTGTAATTTTGTATTGAAAAATGATATAATATCTGGGAAATTTTATGTTGGATTGCAGACTTTGCAAGTGCCAAAGTTTGAGAAACCCATTGCAGACCCCAAGGCAGTTTGTTCTATCATATTAGGTGGGGGAGCCGGAACACGCCTTTTTCCACTCACAAGGAGAAGAGCCAAGCCAGCAGTAAGCACTCTTGCATTTGCATGACATTTTAACTTGTATAATTTTTTCATAGCTTTTTTATCTTTAGATTCAATATTCAATATAGAAACACAATGAAAAGCAGTTAATTTCTTCTATTTCTAGCTCAAATGGGAAAAGAAGATGAACATTCAAAGGGAAAAAGGAGATGAAAATCTAAAGAGGAATCTCAATTTTAGATGAGTTGTTATTTAAAATTTGAAAAATTAAATAAAATATATTAAGGAAAACGAAAATTATGAAATAGTATTTATTAAATTAATAAAAAGCTAAAAATGAAGTGTTATTATTATTTCATCGAATTCAATTTTTTTAAATACAATATTTATTTATTTTTAAAAGAAGCATCGTTGATATGTTATAACTGTCAATTTAATTTTTTTTAATTGATGATTGATGTTCACTAATTAAGAAAACATATTTAAAAATTTATTATAAAAAAATAATTTTTAATTTATGAAATAAAAAGTTAGCTCCTTTTTCTTTTTCGTTTTCTTAAAACATTTAGGGGTGAACTTGTTTCTTTTTCGTTTTCTTATAACTATTGTCCTCATGTCCTATCTGGAGACAAATTATTCTGGGGCAAAGTTAAACCTCGGCCTGCAGTTAATTAATTAACAAAAGAGTTGGCGACTCTCGTGAACCCCTTTTGCATTTCCATTCAAAATTCTGAAGATATAGATTTGAGATGCAAGAGAGTGCCTAGTTCTGTTATAACATTCATATTATTATTTAGACTAGTTGACAATTTCGAAGATGCTCAAAGTACTCTGTATGTACTCTGAACAATATGGAGGACAAAAACAATGGACTAGTTATTCGATCAGGGAAGTACGAAATAGAGAATGGAGGGTGCTAATTCTACCATACAATGTCATAACCGCCAGTAATTTTAAAGATTTTCAAATTAGCCTCTATAGAATAGATAAGGTGAAAAACAATAATGAAGTAAGCATAATTCTTGATGATTGTTTAGGATAATGTGTAGAAATTACAAGATATTGATCGAAACACAAGATTATGCATATGTTGACAGAAAAACGAACACCTTGTATACATAATAAAATTGCAAATACGGAATAAATTTTCTTGATACCCCTGCAATATTACCATTCATCTCTGGGCAGGATGTTGCCAAACAATCATATTGAGAAGCACAGAAAATTGAAGGCATAACAATGGAATTGAAACACAGAAAATTTTCAAGGCATAACAGTGGAATTGAAACACAGAAAATTTTCTTCTAGAGTTCACCTGTATATAGTTTCCTCTCTTGAATTTGCACAATGTGATCTTGAAGGATGTTAAAAGGTTTTGCTCCAGTCCTCCTCTTATCAATGAAATATTATTTACTGAATGAAGTCTCAGAGAGAATGCTACGAGGTTGTCTTATTTCTTCAAAACTAAAGTCTTACACTAAGGTCTCTCCGTCCGAATAAGATGGAAGGGTTTGTTCCATTATTTTCTCTATCCTGGAATCTTTTTTGTATAATATTAGTTGTTGTCCAGACTCCACAGTACCAAGGCATGGATCAGACCTTGGATAATTCCGTTTTAGGCAATTCAATACCACTACCATGCCTCATGAATCCTTTACATGGGAATCGTATCCTTTACATGGGAATCGTCGTACCATGCATATAGAAATTTAGAATTCTACTATATAGGACTAGCTACATTTATATGACTCTTTAGTATTAGAAGTTTTCTCTTCTTTTTTATTTAGTTGGCTTGGACATTCTGTTTTGTATTTCTCATTTCTCAGTAAAAACATGTCTATGGGTCACTATTTTGACACTTGAGGTTAACTGGATCATAGCGTTTCCGTCTACAATCCCATTATTATGGACTAATAAGATACTAACAACTTCTTAAGGGATCAGACGTGAAGTTTCTGTTCCTAAACAGTCATGTCTAATAAATATTCACAGCAAATATGTTAAGGTTCTAAATAGAATGGAATCAAGTAATAGACCTGTTTTTTGCTATTCGTGCATTTAGCCACAAATACACTTGATAGGGCATTCTTGTCCGAGCGTTATTTATGTCAGCTAAACTTGTCAGTTGTGAAATTTTCCAATATCTACTGTTCGTGATGCTCTGTGTGACAGGGTTTATTCTATCTTGCAGGTACCAATTGGGGGATGTTACAGGTTAATTGATGTACCAATGAGCAATTGCATTAACAGTGGCATCAACAAGATTTTTATCCTGACTCAGTTCAATTCTGCATCACTTAATCGCCACCTTGCCAGGACATACAGTTTTGGGAATGGTGTAAACTTTGGGGATGGCTTTGTAGAGGTATGAGTACCAGTTTTCGGTAGCTTGTACGATCATTTTTTCACCCTTTACAATACAATTTATTTATCTCCATGTCTGCAAACATTAGATGTGATAAGAAGAATGGATTGCAGGTCTTTGTGGTGATCTGTAAATAACTAATCTGACAAAGTGAAATTGATGTGCTTGCAACCTTATTAGAATAGCTCTACTTCAGCACTTTGACCAAATGAATCTTTTATATATTGTATTGCAAAGTACTATTCGCCACCATAGTTACAAAAGGTGGATAAAATTCAGGAAGAGAGAAATTCTCTTCCGTTAAGGATCCAATTTCTATTCTGATGGGTTAGGGATGGTTTAGACTATTGACATGTGCATATGCGTTCTAGAATATGGAAATTTTCTCCTCTGGATTAGAACGCATTTCAAACTCTTTGAATACTCAATTTTAACTCCATGGATTATGAATGTTTTAGATTATTGACCTATCTATATGCATGCTTAATGTCTTTTGCAAAACAGTCTCTAGCAGCCACTCAGACACCAGGTGAAGATGGAAAGAAGTGGTTTCAGGGCACTGCAGATGCAGTGAGACAATTCACTTGGCTTTTTGAGGTAAGGCAGCATTATTTGAGAATTCTACAAGATAGACTACTCGTGGGATGCCCATTTAATTTTCTATGGGTTGGTACCTTACTTATGTTTGCCAACTGCTCTTCTAGGATGCCAAGAACAAACATATAGAGCACTTCTTGATTTTGTCTGGTGACCATCTATATCGTATGGATTACATGGACTTTATACAGGTTTGTATATAACTGCATTGCATGACTATGTTGCCTGTTCTACAGTCCATTTCTGCATTCAATTATATTTTATGAAATCTGTTGTTTTACAGAATGACCTGAATGATTCCCCTTGGACGTTTTCAAATTTTTGGGTATTGAAAGATTCCCCAAGTTGGCTTTAGGAATTAAGTTATTAACTAGTTTCCTAAACATGTCCTCTTCATGCAGAGGCACATTGATACTGGGGCTGATATCACAATCTCCTGTGTCCCAATGGATGACAGGTATGAGTCTTTGCCATCATGAACATGCTGATTTTGTCTGCATATTGAAGCTGTAGGTGCCAAATTACTCTTCTCTCTGAAAATTTCAAAGGGAGTATTGTAATGAAGGAAAATATTTGGAGTTGTCGGTGCATTTAACTTGGACTCAGGTGTCCTGCTATCTATCTATCTTTAGATCATTGAATGGGTACATCCAGAACTGAGAAGTCCACTGGCAATGCCTCTATAAATAGCAGTGGACTTCAAAAAGAAAGATATACTAGAATGGTGTTCATCCTTTTACCATACTCATCTATAATGCCTATCAATAATTGGTGTTTGTTAATTGTGTGGTTGAAGTTTGTCAAAGCTATAGAGCTATGTTGTCATATAAATAATTGAATGGAGTGCAGTAAACAGGGAAATTGTTCTTCTTGAAGATTGTAAGTGTAATGGATTAACATGCAACATTTAACAACAGCCATGAATCACAATGAAATAAAGAACATTTGTTGTTAACTATTCTCACTTCAAACCAGTGAAGTAACTCAATCTGACTGTTGACATATTCAAACAGATATTAGGATCCATGTCTACTTTTTAAGCTAGGAATGCAGAATGTTGGATGTTAAATATTAGATAATATCGATGGCCACCTATACATTTTTTTAACTTAGATGGTTACATGGAGCATAAATCCTTGGAGATTTGGAACATCAAATAATAGGCAGTTTTTCCAACAGCATAAGAAGTTTTAGCTATAGTCATTCCAGACAGTTTTGTATTGCTAGGACATTAAGTGTCCTATATTTGGAACAAGAGGAGATTGTAGAAAAATTTTCCAGTTGTATAGTGTAGACTCCATGTAATGATACAATCTCTAACAGGTGCTTTGACAGCTCTATGATGCATCTACAACATGGCATGATCAGATTGATAACTGTTAGAAACATAAAGAGAATGAGGATGTGTACTCTTTCCAAAGATCGTACTGATGCAATTATTTTCTTTCCTTAGTTTGCTGTTTGCTTCTATGTTCAAACATTGGCAGCTAATGCCTTGAGTAAGAGTAACATTGAAGTTTCACATTGGAGAAATGTGATAAATAGATGGATCGCAAAAGTTGTACAAAGGATCCTGTTGGTTCTTCTATTGGGTAGAAGCCTATGAAAAGTTTAAGAGGCAATGTTTCTCTGTACAGCGAGTCATTTTTAGATCTCAAATTTTAATTGCTGTATTAAAATTTGGCATTAAATTCCATTCTTTGGCTCTTCAAAGATACTTTCTAGAGGATAGACTGGGTCTGGAAAATGAGTTGGGATAATTTCTTTTTCAAATACGTAGGATGCTCATCAAGATATTGACATGCTATGGTCTGCCACCATAATTCCCTTTTGTTTCCTTCTGAGGATAGGTCATAATATATCTCCTTAAGTCCTGCTGGTTTGGGAAGTAGGAAGGAATCAGTAAGCAACATAAGAATGAAAAACAATGTAACAATGCATATGACTTCATGTTCTTCAATATAATGATTAATCAGGGAAATAATCACACATTTTAGGCCAAAATTGTTTTGATTATACTGCTGCTTGGAAACGTGTTTAAATAACCCATTCATAGTTTCTCATACAAAAGGATACCATGGTGTTTAACCCTATACTCTATTTTCTTTTGGCAAGCAATGTCAGAACTATTATAAGTTCTGGAGAAGAATTAACTTTGTAATTATGAAAAGGATATCTTAGGCCCAATAATATACTTATCCATTTCGCTCTCATTGGTTTTTTCATTACTACAATGTCTTGGTGCCTACACTGATCTGATGCCATTCATTTATAAGGGTTGTTAAGAATTTTTATAATGTAAAGCTCTAACTTGGAATCTCTACTTAGAATCATGTTTGTTTATGAAGCCAGCAACATTGTCAATCATTTGACTGCTAAGAGCACTTCTGAAATTTATTTGGCAGCTTTATGAATTATCTTTCCTTTCACTTTCCACGTTGCTGTGCAATCTATAGTGAATTGAAATTTAGTAGAATGTTATTCCAATTATTATAATGAAAATATTAAAGTATTCACCTTTTACTGCTATAGCAGAAATGATGTGGCTAACACTTAGGGATGTAGCAGAGGTGGTATAACTAATTACAATGTATTACAACTTACATTTAGATGAATTATGATGTTTTTGCAGTCGTGCATCTGATTATGGATTGATGAAAATCGATGATAGAGGTCGAGTGCTCTATTTTAGTGAAAAGCCCAAGGGAGCAGATCTGAAAGCAATGGTAATGTAGCAGTCTTCTCTTATTAGTGTAATATAGGTGGGTGGGTGGGTACCCCAAGAGGCTCAAAAGACACCTTACATTGCTTCAATGGGCATTTATGTCTTCAGGACAGACCTTCTTCTTAATCTTCTCAGGTATCGATTTCTTATTTTGACTTAAAGTTTTCACTGCACTTAACCACTTTGGAATACTATTATGCAGCTCTCTTGAAAAGGATGGCTACGCTCAACTCATTTGGATTGTTAGCTAGATGTCGATTGCATTATGGAAGGTTAGACTCGCTCATCCCCTGTCTGACCTGTTTTTAGGTGGGGATATCCAACTGCAAATGATTTTGGATCAGAAATTATTCCTGCATGTACAAAGGATTACAATGTGCAGGTATGTAAAATTAGGCTTGGAAATATGTGCATTCATTTCATGAGTAATGAGAGCATGTGGGTTGCAGATATTTAATGTTGAAATAGGCTTGAAAAGATATGCACACATTTCACAAGTTATGACAACGTGTGGGTTTTAAAGCAGTGTTGCTTCAAACAGCATTTCAGCCCAAGCTGCTATTTTCTATACTTCCAGTTTCAGTGCTATCAGTTGGATGGATTGATTCTGGAAACTACCTCCAACATTAATGAAATTTCAAAATGATTCAAGTTTCTTCTTGTGTTTAACTTGAATGAATTTTGAGTGGAATCTGACTAGTCATGTTCATACTTTGGCAGGCATATCTTTTTAATGATTACTGGGAGGACATAGGAACAATCAAATCCTTCTTTGATGCAAATTTAGCTCTTACAGCTCAGGTCTACCTCTCTTTTACAAATACTAATGCCATTATGTTATTTTGCAAATGAGAACTAAAATCATGGGCCTTCTTCTAGCAGTGACAATCATATAGATAAAATTTAATAGCTAGTTGAATAACTGAGGAATCAGGATATATGTATGCAATTATATACTCATCTTATCTTGATCATTCTTGGCAGATGAGAAAGTTTGTTTTACCCTGTGATGAGTCTATACATGACTGAAGCTTTTCAATCTCCTTTTCTATGTGCAGCCTCCAAAGTTTCACTTTTATGATCCCATGAAACCTATCTTTACTTCACCTCAGTTTCTGCCACCAACAAAAGTAGAAAAATGTCAGGTAAGCAAGGCCATCATTCATATTGATATTTTTTGCTTATGATGATTTCAGTTTGTGCTCTTTCCCATGATTGCTAGTATAGTATTAAAGCTAATAGACCCGACCTGATCTGGAGTTTTCGAAACAAATTGCTCCAGGTATTGGATTCAATAATTTCACATGGATGTTTTCTCCAAGAATGCACTGGATCAGAAATTATTCCTGCATGTACAAAGGATTACAATGTACAGGCATATCTTTTTAATGATTACTGGGAGGACATAGGAACAATCAAATCCTTCTTTGATGCAAATTTAGCTCTTGCAGCTCAGCCTCCAAAGTTTCACTTTTATGATCCCATGAAACCTATCTTTACTTCACCTCAGTTTCTGCCACCAACAAAAATAGAAAAATGTCAGGTATTGGATTCAATAATTTCACATGGATGTTTTCTCCAAGAATGCACTGTAGAGCATTCTGTCGTAGGAATTCGTTCACGGTTGGAATATGGTGCTGAGTTGAAGGAAACAATGATGATGGGGGCTGATTATTATGAAACTGAAGCTGAAATTGCATCCCTATTAGCTGAAGGGAAAGTGCCTATTGGCGTGGGGGAGAATACAAAAATAAGGTTACATACTTCACTCTGCCCACTGTCAAAAATGTTTTTAATCATTTAATATCTGGTCGGGGAACTAGACGTTTCTAATGTTTTATATTCCTTTGGCAGGAATTGTATTATTGACAAAAATGCAAGGATTGGAAAGAACGTCGTGATTGCGAACTCAGATGTATGTTGCCCACTCCACTTTTCGTCTCTCAGACATGCATTCTCAAAGACACGTTCTTGAGCGCACACACAATTTTGCTTATGCATGTGTTTCTGCCTCATCTCAATGATGAATTTAAAGATTGTCTGGTTTTGGTGGTGTATTTGCCCCTCCGGAATATGGGAAGGTCACTTGGTGTCAGGAATGATATGCCACATTAAGTTACTGTAAAACAAAATATTCAGATTAAAATAAAATACATGGGAATAATGCGAGTTCTCCAAACATAACAAGATAAGAAATATCATAAAATACCTTTTTCCTTACGCAGCACCTTATAACTATTTGTGTTGGCGGTAGCAATCCACACCTTTAGATAACTGGTAAGGGTGCCTGTTATGAAAAGGGCATGTAGCTCAGTGTTAGAGCAGCCATTGGATTCAATTTTACGATATTCTTGTATTCATTCAACTGATAAATTTGTTTCTGTTGGCATGCAGAATGTGGAAGAAGCAGAGAGACCATCAGAAGGATATTACATCCGTTCAGGTATTACTGTAATATTGAAGAACTCCAGAATTAAAGATGGCACTGTGATATAGAGGAGTCCCTGTCATCGTGAAGGCAGGCAAGCAAGTACAAGTATCAAGTTTAGATGGCATATAAAAAATAGGCTCCCCAGGAAGAGAGCACAAATACCTTTGGCCTGTTAAAAGGAAAGAGAAAACCTGTAGGAACCATAAAACATTTGGTACACAGCTGTGTACTAGCAGTAGCTTTCAAGAGTTGCACTTGACCAAGATGGATGGAGGAATACACCATTACCTGCACCACTGTTTCAAATTGTACAAGTCTTTCTGCCTTGGGACTGCTAATTATCCATTAATAAAATAATATCAGCAGCGTAGTTGCAATGGCTTGCTAGGAATGTACGGATATATTATCAAATAATTAATAATTTAAAGGTGATGTGGGTGCCCTTTTGTACATCTTATATATTTCTAGCCCATGCCTCTCTTCTCAGGAGGATTAACAGATATTTTGAGATTCGATGCCTGGTTCCTCTCTTCAAACTAACCTTGAATTGCTTTATTAATGTAGTGAATCAGTAGCATTCTGCAGGTCCACATAAAGAACAATCAAGCTGTTGGACTCCCAAGCTTCAAAGTAATCAATAAGATTAATGACTTGCGGAGTATAAAAGAATGGCAACATACAAGCCAATGTGCAGCAATCTATTTCAATATGATTCAAATCTCCAATCAGGCACAAAAAATGTTATAACTACATCCTCTGTTTTTTATTGGCTTTGATGAAATTCCAGTCTCATTGCATTAAAACAAACTAAAGATGCAACAGTCTATCTCTTTTGGGAACCCAAGGAGACAGTTATTTCTATATTAAAAGATGGGATCTATTTAAAACTCAAATAATTGAGTCCGAACATCCATCAACCTTTAAGTTAGAAGAGATTACAGTCGCAACAATAGAATGCCACGGCTAATATCAAATCGTAGCTAGATTGATTACAGTAACTACAAAAGCAAGATAAACAGAACACTTGAAAGAGGTAATAAGATTGTAAGCGCGAACCGAGATAAAGTTACTTTAGAGTTGACTCATCCTTTCCGTTATTTCCTTCCGGGCTTGTCTTGCCAAATCCCCTGATGGGTTTGATGGGTCAGCATTACATGAAAAATGCCTTGGTCCAGGAAACTTTATTCCATTAATATGTTGAGTCTGCTTTCCAATGTAACATGCACATTAAGTAACTAATATCATGACATTGCATGACCACGGACAATTCGTCTTATATCCTTGTCCAAGCCAAGCCCTTGTTTTAGTCTCCATCAAATATCTCTGAGTTCAAACTTCAATTGAATTAATAAAGCCAATTCCTCTAGATCTGAAGCAGAAGCAGTTCTCTATTGTGCTATTGCTGTCGCAGAAATCATGGTCTCGAGTCATCCTCCTCTCTATCTAGATCTTTCATCCAAGATTCCAGAATTAAAGATCCGATCTTGAAGCTTAGAAGATTCTACTGGTTCCGTAACCTCTCAACCTTTTTTTTGAAGTGACGTTCTGAATTTATATATTCTTCCATTTTTAAATCTAAACCAACGCCATAGCGTAGGATTTAACAGCAACGGTCCATTCCTCCACCTAAAGTTGATGTTGAACTGAATCCATGGATGGATCTCGACTTCATGTGATATGCATATCAAGATTCGGTTTGGTTTAAGAGTTTAAATCCACACATTTCTGATCCATTTCTACGCCCCATTTGGAAAATCTCGTCACTTGTTTTAGGAAAACTTATCCGTTTTCTTCTTCTTAATTCTCTTCTTTATCTTAAAAAGATGATTGAGCACTATTTTGCCATTTAACTTTTTTGGTTTTAACCATGGAATCGGTCTTTCCTTTGTACGTATCTGTTTTTAATTTTTTTCATATTCAATGTTTTGTTATTTTTTTCAATTTTTTTCGACATTCAAATCTAGTTTGAAATTTAGAAAATTGCAAATTTGGTAGTTGAAATTACCTATTATGGTTACTTTTGAGTGCAATCCCTTTATTTATTCAAAAATGTCATTTAAATAATGTAAAATTAAAATGTAAAACTATATTGGAAGTTTGAGTGCAATCCCTTTATTTATTCAAAAATGTCATTTAAACAATGTAAAATTAAAATGTAGAACTACAATGAAAGGGTATCCCAAAAACAATATGTTTCTTTTGAATGCTATGTCAAGTAAAAATATTTGTTGGTATGAAATAATTTTATGTTTTTAGAGATTTTTTGTTGCTATGAAACATTTTTCATTTTTTTTGTTTTTTAATTAAAATAGTTATAATTTGTTCATGATAATACATATAAAAAGGGTCTTATCAGAAGTGTTTCAAGAGGTTTCAAAATAACAAATTGCTTTTTATACATTGTGTTATTCTTAGTGTCTTGAAAATACAACAAAGAAACCTAGGAGAATATATCCTAACAAATTGGCCTAGTAGCAAAACTATCTTACATAACTTTAAGAAACTACTTGATGGCTACCTGGAGCTGGTACTCTTGTTCAACATTTTCCATTCCCTGCTCTCCTTGAACTTGATGAACGATATCCTCATCTTTAACTATAGTTGGAGCATAACCAATCGATACCTTTGGACGAGACACTGTGAACTAAGAGCTCCTAGTAAGACTCAAAACTAATTCATATGGCATGCCACACTCCACTTCAAGCTTCTTTATTTGTCTACTATGACGTGTCACTAGCTCTAAGAGTTCTGTATTTTGGAAGTCTAGATTTCATTTGATCGACAATTCTATTATTCAAATGAGAAATGGCTACTTAGGTAATCGCAAGGTGTTCATTCCTTCTCTAAGCATGGCATGGACTCAAGGATTCACACAAGAAGCATCAACAAGAATGGTTGTGTCTAGCCATCTTATTATAATTCTAACCCCTCTAAACTGTTGTTGAACCCTATTCGTGCTTTTCTATTTCCCCTCCCTTATTCTATTTTCCCACCTCTTTACACCCTTTCTTTTTTCCGTTTCATGGTTACTATACTTAACCATTTTCACATTCGCGAACTTTCAAACCCGCGGATTGTCGCACTTACATTCTTGTTCATTCACCTATGCATAAGTTCGCCTCAACACTTAGACTTTTCTTGAATTCATGGGTTTGTGGATTCAAATATTTTCCTTCTCTTTTCGCAGCCTTCACATTGCACTTCAACTTCTGCATTCTACATTTTGACTGTCACTTAAATTTTATTCTCTTCACGGATGTTGGGTTCCCAAATGTCCCATTCTTTTGATATTCGTGAGTTCAACCGACCGCCTTCTATACTTAGTCTCTTTGGATAGCTTATCCAATCGTGGGTTCCCAGGTTCATGAAAATTTCATATTGAACATCGTTTGTTATTAATGGCAAATGGCTAGATCAATATTCATTAAATCTTCACTTAATTCTCATTTGTGAGGGGATTAAATTATCATTACCTCTCGAAAAAACTCATTTTTAAATATCATTCAGTCGAAGAAACAATTCTATCAACTTAATGGCAGCGTCATCTCGACAACAGTTCGGTGGTGATACTTTGAATATTTTTGGCCATGAAGATCATAATTTCTAGTGGTTGAGAGCATATTGGTATTATTCCTCCCCTCTTGTTACTCAAAGAAATGATAACATGATTTAGACATCTGAGATTTCTCTTGTTGGTGTAGATTTTTTAAGGTCCTATGAGGCTGCCACCTAAGGTCTATCCTTGACCTTAGTATGG
>CBVK0100099056.1:0-28523 GCA_900067695.1 Picea abies
GATGATATCCTCATCTATAGAAAAACCTGGACAAACCATCTTACTCATGTGTATCAAGTTCTCCGCCTACTCTCTCAGCACCAACTTTTTCTGAAACAGTCCAAATGTGATTTTGGTGCCTCAGAAGTAGAATACTTGGGTCATCTGGTGGGAAAGGATGGCGTCAGGGTGGACCCAAAAAAGATTGAAGCTATGCAAGACTGGCCGCACCCAAAGAATCTCAAAAGATTGCATGGATTTTTGGGCCTCAAGGGGTATTATCGCAAGTTTGTTAAGAACTACAAAAAGATTGCATCACCTCTCACGGCTCTCCTAAAAAAGAACTCTTTCACTTGGACTCTAGTAGCTACTCAAGCTTTTCAAACCTTGAAGACGACCATGTGCACCACTCCAGTTCTGGCCCTTCCCGACTTCAAAAATACTTTTGTGTTGGAATGTGATGCCTCAGGGAAAGGAATCGACGTTGTCCTTATGCAAGAGGGTCGACCTTTGGCCTTCACTAGCAAGCAATTGTCTGAAAAGAATCTGGGCAAACCCATTTATGAAAAATAAATGTTGGCGATTCTACATGCCGTTGAGTTGTGGCGTCCGTATCTCTTTGGGCAATGCTTCCAAATTAAGACAGACCATCAAAGCCTCAAGTACTTTCTGGAACAACGCATCTCCTCCCAGGAACAACAAAAATGGGTGACCAAGCTCTTTAGATATGATTATGAGAACATTTACAAGAAGAGCAAAGACAATGTTGTGGTAGATGCACTGTCCCGGAAATATGAAGACGAAGGATCCCTTTTTTCTCTTTCCTTCATTGTACCCGATTGGCTCCAAGCTGTGTGCTAGGAATGGCTTCAAGATCCCAAAAGTTCACATCTGATCCAACAACTGCATAACAAGGCTCTGGATCCCCTAGGGTACTCCTGGCTCCAGAATGAGATTTGATACAAAGGCCACTTGTATTTAAGTAAACAATCCAAGCTCAAATCCACGGTGCTTTCTGAGCTTCATGCTACACCCACAGTGGGGCACTCAGGGTTCACCAAAACATATGACCAAGTCAAACGTTCTTTTTTCTGGGATGGTATGAAACAGGACATCTGTAATTTTGTCGCTGAATGTGAGGTGTGTCAACGCAACAAGGGAGAGATAGTCAAATCTCCAAGCACCCTCCAACCGCTTCCGATTACCCCTGCTATTTGGAAGGATATCTCTATGGAATTTATTACAGGCTTACTCAAATAGGGGAATAAATCAGTCATAATGGTGGTGGTGGATCACCTTTCCAAGTATGCTCATTTTTGCGCTCTTCCCCACCCATTTACTGCATCCATGGTGGCTCAAATTTTCATGGACCAGGTCTTCAAGCTTCATGGCATGCCGCACTCTATTGTTTCTGATCGAGACCCAAATTTCACAAGAAATTTTTGGCAAGAGTTGTTTAAGCTACAAGGCACACAATTGCATCTTAGCTCAGCTTATCATCCCCAAACGGATGGTCAAACGAAAGTTGTCAACAAGTGTTTGGAAACATATCTGAGGTGCTTTGCCTCTAGAAAACAACACCAGTGGGCTCAATGGTGTTGGGTATGTGTTATATTCTTTGCACGAGTAGTAGTGTCTGAGCGTTTGCGCTAGGCGCACAGGGGGGTGGAGCCCCCTGCGCGGGGGTTCGGGGGCAGCGCCCCCGATTTTTTTTTTTTCAGGACGACATATTTCTGGGACGACATATTACCGGGACGACATATTTTTGGGATGACATATTTCCGGGACCACATGATATTTAGGTGTTTTTTTTGACACATGGTTTTTGCCGATGGTTTTCTATTTTCAGTTAAGGAATTAGGGTTTTGGACTAATCCAAGTCATTGGGTTAGGGTTTTNNNGGTTAGGGTTTTGGATGCCGCTGGCTCCTATATGTATATTGTATTGTAAAGAATGTAACAAAATGTATGAATACAATATATGCTGGTTTTCCCCGTTTGGGTTTCCAGGTGAAAAATCTCTGTGTAAATCTCTGTGTAATGTTTGTATTTGCCATTGTATCTTTTCTGTTCTTTTCTAAATATCAGTTTGCAGTAGATATTGTACAAGGTTAGAATTTACAAATGGTTGCCCCTCGCCGAATGGTGGTACAACACTACATACCATACAACCACTCACATGAATCCTTTTGAAGCAGTATATGGACAGAAGCCACCTTCAGTTCTCTCATACTTACCAGGTACCTTGAAGGTCCAGGCGGTTGACCAAACACTTATAGTTCGAGAGGATATCCTTCGTACCCTTAAAGAGAACTTGGTCATGGCACATAACAGAATGAAGCAGCAAGCAGATCAAGGTCGCTCTGAACGACAATTTGCAGAAGGGGATCAGGTGTTTCTGAGACTGCAACCATATAAGCAAACTTCCCTCAAGGCCGAGCATTGTCAGAAGCTAGCACCCAAATTTTATGGCCCTTACACAGTTCTCAAGCATGTGGGACAAGTCGCATATCAGTTAGCTCTGTCTAGTCAATCGAAGCTACATCCTGTTTTTCATGTTTCATGCTTGAAGAAGGTGATTGGAACCAGGTGCCAAATTCAAACCAACCTTCCAGAGTTAGCTGAAGAAGGATCCATTTGGCTACAACCAGAAGTAGTTTTGGACCAGCGTGAGTGTCGCCTATGTCAAAGAACCATCAAGGAACTGATAGTATATTGGAAAGATATGACTCCACCAGATTCCACTTGGGAACCAACTACCATTCTGTAGCAGTTTCCACATCTCAAGCCTTGAGGAAAAGGCTGTTTTTAAGGGGGCGGACATGTGAAGGTCCTAACCCGCACATAGGTAGATTAATGTATTAGGATGTAATAAAGGTCAATATTAATAAGGCCTTTCAATAAAATAGAATAAGGCGGATGTAAGAAGACCTACTAGAAGCTTCCACTTCTAGAAGGATCTTCCTCTAGATGCTTCTCTTAATAGACATATTAAGGGTCGAGGGTATGAGAACCCTAGCTTGGAGATTATTGTAACAGAGTGCTGCTCGACTGGAGGTTGCCCCCTTGAAGAGGCCTGTGAACATTGCTCTTTGAATCAAAGTGCTATTATCATTGCTATTCGTATATCATTTATGTGTATTGTGAAGATTATGCTGGACATTTTACTGTTATTCTGCCATTTCTAGCATTTTATTTCTGTTCTGTATATTTTATATATCTGGTATCTTGCAGAAATACATGAATCCCATGCATTTCTTTCATGAAAACTTCTACCACTTGGATTGTAGTATATGTACATTGAATACCCAAAAAAAGGTGCATATTTTGTGGCTCTATCCATGACTGAAAAAAATGACATCCTTACCTTATATTGATTTGGTAACCTTGTTATGAAATCGATTAATATCTCTTCCCATATTTGATTAGGTATGTATAAGGGTTGAAGTAACCTTGGAGTATTGCTAGTCTCTCCTTTATTTATTTGGCACACTTGACATTCTCTTATAAATTTTTGATATCCTTTTTCTTTCCTTCAAAAAAATCAATTTTTACCTTTTTATATAATTTAAGGGACCCTAAATGTCTTGCCATGGGAGAGATATGAGTCTCCCTAAATATTTCTTGTTTCAACTTTGACTGAGTCCATAAAAATATTCTATCCTTGTACTAAAGGGTGTCTCTCTTCCAATGCCAATGTTTTATAGAGTTCTTTCTTTCTTTTGGATGTTGTAATTTATATTTAGTACTATTATCTTATTGCCATTCATAGTGATGGATGGTGTTTATCCTTCTCTTCTTTGTATATTATTTCAAAATCAAACCCTTGAATTTTAGCTACCCATTTTTGTTGCTCTTCCAAAGACATCCTTTGCTCCATAAAGTGATTTAGGCTATCATAGTCCATCTTGACTTTAAAATGTCTTCCAATGAGATATTTTCTCCATTTCTTGATTACATGTAAAAAAAATGACATTTATTTTTTTATAAGTAGATTTCACCAAATCTTTTACCTTTATTAGATTACTTTCAAAATCCATTAGTCTCCCTTATTGCATCATTACTGCTCCAATTCCTTTCCCTGATGCATCACATTCCACTATGAATGTTTTGCCAACATTGGTGTAGAGGTCACAACATACCTTAAATTTAAGAATTCTAGGGACGCCTCTTCATTCCACACAAATGAATTCTTTTTCGAGGTAGATGTGAGTGAGGATGCAATGCATGCATAGTTATTAAATTTTTTTCTATAATATATTGTAAGATCCATAAATCTTCTAAGACCCTTGATGCTCTAAGGCATCAACCATTCCTTATATTTTGAATATTTTAGAGGTAAAACTTCACCCTTTCATGTGAAATGATATGACCCAAATACTCTACGTCTTGTTTCCCCAAAGCACATTTGGACATTTTTTAACACAATTGATCATTCTCAAGTATTTGTAGGACTTTATTCATGTGTTTAAGGATTTCTTCCCATGATTTACTATGTATAATTATATCATCAAAGAATACCAACACAAAATTTTGAAGATAAGGATGGAAAACCTTGTTCATAAGGCTTTGAAAAGTAGAAAGAGTGTCAGTGAACCCAAAAGGCATAACCAAGAACTCGTAGTGCCCCTCATATGTTCTAAAATTTGTTTTAGGAATGCATTCTTCCCTCAATACAATTTGATAGTATTTTGATTTAAGATTTAACTTTGTGAAGTAAGCTACCCCATGAAGCTTATCCAATAGCTCATCAATATTTGGAATGGGGAATTCATCCTTGATGAGGATTTTGTTTATATATTTGTAATCATGAAACATCCTCCAAGAGTTATCATTTCTTTTCACCATCACTAATGGGGTTGAAAAGGAACTCATGTTTGGTTGAATGATACCTACATCCAACATGTCTTATATCATTTTCTTATTTTCATTCTTTTGCTGATATGGGTATCTATATGGTTTTTTATTAGGAGGTGTGCTTCCAGGCATGAGCTCAATTTGATGATTTCTAGATGGAGGTAGAACCTTTTGAATTACTGAGAAGAATTCCAAGATGATTTTCCAATTCACATTTTAATTCTAATGGAATATTATCATCTTCTTGCTCGAGATATTCCACACACCTAGGATATTTTTCCTTATTTTACTATTTTTATTAGTCATTATTGAGATTATCCTATTTTTAAGGAACCTGGATTCATACATAATTCATCTTTGGTTTGTAGGATCAAGAAGTCTCTCTATGGTCTCAAGTAGGTGTTGAGAACATGGTATACCAAGATGAAATCCTACCTACTATCCCATAATATGTGATATGAAAACCCGATCCAAATGTCTACATGCTTATGACTATTGATTCACTTTTGATTCTAGTTCTTTATGTGGATGATCTTTTGATCACTATTTTCTCGACTTCATTGATTGTTGAGTGAAGAGGATTTTGCATGATAGGTTTTTGATGATGAACGTGGGTCCACTCCGTTACTTCCTTGGTCTCGAGATTAGTCAGGATGATTCAGGCATCAAGATATATCAATACAAGTATGCTCAGGATCTTATGGAGATATTTCACATGATAAAATGTAAGTCTGCCCCTACCCCCTTCCTATTTGGGGTGAGACTTGAGGATGGTAGGGACACTCCACTTGTTGACAACACTCTACACAAAAAAATAGTGGGGATTTTGTTGTATCTCCCCCACTCCTGACCATACCTATCATATGTAGTGGGAGAAGTATCTAGGTACATGCAAGAGCTGCATGAATTACACTGGAAGGATGAAAAGCATATTCTTCGGTATGTTTAGGGCACCATCATCTATGGGATTCATTATACATCAGGCTCTGCATTGTATCTCATAGGCTTCACAGATTCTAACTGGGTAGGTGACAACACTAATCAAAAGTCCACATCCAGATGTACTCTTAGTTTGGGTTCATGGCCTATCTGTTGGTCGAGCAAGAAGTAGTCTGCTATTACTCCATCTTCAGTTGAGGTTGAGTACAAAGGAGTAGTTAACATCACCATCGAGGCATTGTGGCTATAGAACTTCCTTACTGAGTTGGGCATCCAGTTCCATTGACTGATTGTCATTTGGTGTGATAACCAAAGTACTCTCAAGTTTTGCAGAGACCCAGTGCAATGAAAAAAGACAAAGCATATCGATATACATATGCACTACATCAGATATTTATTCCACAAGAGGATCATTGACCTGTAGTTCTATCCTTCCTCTGAACAGGCCATCGAATTCTTCACCAATACCTTCACTGAGCATAAGTTTCAGTCTCTATGCGATAATCTTGGAGTGAAGGACACAATTTCTTATCAACTGTCTTTTCTTCTTTTGACGCATTGTATCTTGAGGGGGGGTTTTTCCCACGATGTTTTCCCACTTTCCTCACTTTATTTTCAATGTTCATTAGCTACATTGTTCATGGGTAACTAACATGGCCTTACTTTCTGAGACCCATTCCTCATTACCTCATAATAGTGTTCAATGTGGGTGTTGAATATATTCCAAACACCTAGGATATGTTTCCTTATTTTCCTATGTTTATTAGTCATTATTGAGGGTATCCTATTTTTTAGGAACCTCTCCTACATTCTAGGAGAATATTCTCTTCATTTTAGAGTCAGCTACACTTAGTTACACCAGTGGAAGTCACTCATGCATGGAAACCTTGGTTTTATTACCAATATTTTCATGTGTTTCTCTCACTTCCACATGTGTGACTTAGTTAACTGAAGACTACATGACTAGTTAACTAGGACTAGGTGGCAATTAACTCTGGTAACTGTCTGTGTGTGTCCATATCTCTCTAGACCACCACTATGGCACATTGGATTCTCTTCCGGTGCGCATTAGTTGAGCTATACAAAGTATATCATGTGTAAAAAATCATTCATTCATTTGGTTAATACAATTCTATTCTTTTCTCTCCCATTTTTCTCTCGTCTTCTCACTTTTGCAAGTTGTGTTCGTTCTTCATCTAGCTAGATCTCTTGTTGAGGTACTCACCACATTCTACACTTCGTACTTCACTTCCATAGAATAAAGTAGGATAATTCTAAGTGAGTTTCTCATTTGATAGGGTAGATACTTAACCCATTGATTTGGTATTCAATTCCTTCTAATTTAAAATCTCATGAATAATTCATCATAGTTTATAGAAATTATACCAGGAGTTCTCAACCATTGAGTCCCTCAAACTATATCTACTCTTCGAATATGAATGACACACATAGGGCTTGACAAGTTATATTATCCCACACTCAGTTTGATGTTATGAAATTTTATTCCGTAATCAATACTTCCCCCATCAACAACCAATGCTTGAAAATTTACCATTGGATACACACAAAAATTTAGGTGCTCTGCTAATATTTTATCAATGAAGTTATAGGTACTACCTAAATCAACAAGTACTATGGATTTTTTCTTATTAATATATCCTATGATCTTGAGGGTTTGATGTGCTGATACACCTGCCAATGCATGAAATGAAATTTCACACTTGGTGTCTAGATCTATGATGTGAAAACTTTCTACATTTTTTTCTTTCTCTTTTGGCCATTTGTGGGGATACCTCTATATCCATGACCTTGTCATTATTTTCCAATGTGAACAATTTTGTTTCTTAAGATTTATGCCCCTTAGACCATTTTCTATTACAAACAAAGAATAATCCTTTTGCTTTTCTTTCTTCCATTTCATTTTTTGATATTTGGGTGCATTGAGGCATGGTTTATATATGAGGAACATATCTATCTCTAATTCCTACATATGTTCCAATGGTAGATTTTTGTGTAGCCATATTCTTGGCTTGAATATGATGAGAAAATTACATAGCTTCATCAACGTTTTTCGGATGTTGTACGAAACAAAACTCATGTTTAATGTATTATTTTAATCCACCCATTTAAGTTTCCAATATATGTTCATTGATTATGTCATCCACCCTTGTGGCCAATACTTGAGATTCTGAATTACAATCCTTAATGGAACCTAAGTGCTTGATTATTATCAATTGCTAAAGTAGTCTTGTTCCCAAATTTTACCATATTTCACTTTTAGGTGCCTTTTAAATAAACCCCAACTATAATTATAAAAAGGATGGTGCCTTTTAACTACCCATTGATATAATTTTGTCTCAAAATACAATATTCCTAAGGAAATACTTTTCTTGTTGTCAATAATCTTATGAAATTCAAAGTATTGATATATTTGGTTCACCCATGTAAATACATATTGTTGTGTTGCTTATATGATTAGCATAATTCACTCATTAATTATCAATTCGGGATTCGTAATCAATAGAGTTACAAGAAACTAGTAAGAGAGGTAATTCTAATGTCAGGAGTATAGAAATAAAACAAACTGAGACACACTTTGGTTTCCCTTCATAGAGAATCTATCTACTCCATTGGGGTACATGTAAATATGAGATGGATTTATTTGACAGATCAACTATGTTATCTGACCCATAAATCTAACTATGCAATCACACTTCTGAAAAGGGAATCACACATAAATCATAAAGGCATAGCATGGGTATTTCAATAGCCAGTATATTGAGTATGATGTGGTTCACAATATTCTATTGTGAACTTCGCTAGTTATTTTCCAATTATGTTTGACTACTTCTACCAACATCCATGTCCATTAAGAAAAATCAAATTCATAAAAACAAAATTAGAGCATATGAAAAAACAAAGTAAACAAGGATCCCTAATCAATCATATAATCGAAATCCTAAACTTAAACTATACTACTATTATCTGGGAGAATCAAAGCTTCAGCTAGTCTAACAATTATACTATTGAAATCAAATGCTAACACTAATCTATGAGGATGTTGAACTTTGTTGGGCGGTGGGCCCTTGCCGCTTCAACAGGTCAATGACTGGAGTCTACAGTAAGTTGGTCTTTAATCCACACATCACTCTTGCTCAAAACCTCAAAACATGAAACTATACTAACAACTCAACTCACATTCATTCATAACTGATCAAGACATGGGAATAAATGACATTCTTCTATTAAAATTCAATCCCAAGAGATGTTCTACAATATGTAAGGTTGCTTCACATGCTATAATATGCTAACTCTCTACTACTTCCACCATCCTTGCCATGACTATTTAAATAGTCTTAGTCCTAAAACACAAGGAGGTGAAATCTTTTACAAATCAACAATTGTCAAATTTATATATTTGGCTACATATTTTAAGATTCATCCTCATGACATGAAGTGTATGAGGATGAATTGATAAACAAACAAGCTTAATATAGTCTTGCTAGAACTTGATGATTTCATAAACACTCAACAATTATCCCGGGCACAATCTGGAGCCAATATTAGCATACTTTGTTTTCCTGTATTGGTACCAGATCATGATAGGTGAGATTCGGTAGATAGTACTGGATCTGAATAGTACACAATTGGTTGGTACCAGACTAGAAAAATTTGCGATCCTTGGTACCAGATTGCAACAGTGAATGGTCTGTGGGTACCGGATTTGAACGAAAGGTGCGCTTGGTACCTGATTCAGACAGTGGGAAATCTGGTGCATAAGTACCAGATAACTGAGCTGACATAGAAGTGTTGGACTTCATCCAAAGGTCAAAGGCTACACATGGCAATTTTAAGCATTAGTACGTGAAATATTTAGTCTCCTAGCTTAATAAACCACAAAATGCATGAATTTAATTGTACTTTACCTTATGACCTTATCAGTGACTGGAGGTAGGGTTCTTTATCATTGATCCAAGCTTAGGTAGGCCAAAAAGGTATAAATGAGGAGTATAATATGATAATGGGGAGATCAATTTGGAGGCTCAACATTCCCCCATGCCAAAATCATTGCATGTCCTCATGCAACTGAAACAATTTTTTTCCAAAACTTGAGACTCCATTCTCTTTACTCCTATGGATCAATGATATTGATAGCTGAGGCTTCTGCTTTCAGTTCTCTTTTTATGAACCTAGTGTATTGCAGGAGTCTTAGTACCTTCTTGAGCTTATTAGAAGTCTCTTCATGGTCATATTGGATTTGTTGGCTGGTTGCCTTCATTTGTTCATTTTCCTTCTTGATATACCTATCCAATAGTTGGTATTCCTTCACTTCTTGTTTGAGCTCTTGGTTTTGTTTTTGCAACTTCTCAATCTACTTCTTCATCTGTTCTTTTGTCAAAGTCTTCATTGGACTTATTATCTCTGGCTGGATGAATTCTCTTTCCTCCACTTCCTCCCTCATCCCACACAAAGTAATAATAGCTTGTTCCTTTGTCAAACTAGGGATGTCATCCTAGCCTAATAGGTCTAGGGAGGTAAGATCTATTGGGTCTTCATGTTTATAAGGACTGCTAACTACTTTTCCTTTCTTTTCCATACTCCTTGTAGTTCTTTTATAAGGGGGTAATGGATCAGAGGTACTCACAAGCTTCCTTTTCTTCTTCTATGTTTGTGGAATGGTTACAGGAGATTGTTCTATAGACTGTTCATCTCTACTCTTCTCTTTCATCAAGGATTTTGACGTATGACCCCTCTCCTCAAGCGCTACTATTGTGATCTCCTCCATTAATTCAGATTTACCTTTTGATTCTTGAGTTTTAAGAGTCTTATTATCTAAGGAAGAGAGCCTTACTTGTTTACCAACTTTATCCTTTACTGCTCTGGAGGATGATGGGGATGCCTTGCTCTTTTTCTCCTTAGGTTCCTTATTTTTATCTAGAGCAGGTTGGGCTTCTTCTATAGGTTCATTTTTTGGGGAAAGGTGTTGAGTGATGAGGGTTTTCCAACTAAAACCTCACTTCCTAATCTCATGTATAACTAGCATTTAGATAAGACCCTGATGATAAATGCTAGTCTTCTCATTTTTGGAGAGGATTTGACACCTCTTACCATCTTGTTCAGGATCATCCATAAAAAATATGGGAAGTCAATTTTAGGGCCTCCTTCAAAGTGCAACAGAAGCCTAATATGATATAAGAAAGTTACAACATACCTACCCTCACAAGTGAGGAATTGTTGAATACTAGTAAGCATTGGATGATATTCTTCCTTGATGTAGTTTCTGGAAATCCCCTTTTTCCAATCAGGGTGTTCATGGTCTTCCTTCAAAAATCATTAGCACATTTCTTTATTGATTCCTACTCCTTTGAAATACTTGGCTCCTCTGCTGGGTAATCCCGTGGCTTCCCTTAAGGTTGCTTCATTGATGATTAGTTGTATATTTCCTATGTGCACAATCTCTCCATCATAACCCTAAACAAATGCATGCGATACCGTCTCATGATAACATGTGAATTTCTCTAAAAATGACATCCATCCCACTCTAGCATACTTATCTCTACATAGATGGAAGTCCTCGGTCTCCCTATAAATCTGGAAGACCGGTTCATGTCTACTTACAACCATATTTATAAACTGTAAGTGAAAACCAGGTTGTAGCGCAAGGGTTTAGTCAGCTGTGAGCGTGAGGGTTTGGTACTGGATGTCGCAGAGAGGAAAAGGCTCTGAAAATGGAGAGAGATGGGTAACAATCGGAGAAATGGTGATGGGTTCAATAATTCGAATGGTGAGTTTAAATAAAGATGCTACGAAGAAGGATTAAGACAAGATGAGGCTCATCTGGATGGCTTCACCACCCAGATAAGCCATTTCATTTCTACCCATTAGTGCAATGATGGTGATGGGACGTTTGGTATCAATAAATCATTGTTGTTTGGGATTGGTGATTGGACCCCTAAGCGGCGAATTTTAGTGTTGAATTGTGCGAGATAGATTCATGATGGTTTAAGGATGAAGCACGTTCTTGGTTTTGGGGTCGTGGCTCATCATTGCTGGACATTCTTATTTCTGTTCATCCCCACATTCACACATTCGATGCGATTTTTTCCTCCCTCATATTTTCAAGCACTTATGTGGCGAGGGCATTGATTAAGGTTAAGCATACAGGTATGCGAGAAGTGAAAGTTAGGTGCATGGTTTTAATACTAAGGTCATAAGATCTAGTCTACATTTTCATGCCTTTTGTAGTTTTATAAGCAAAGGAAAATAAATAATACCATGTTACCTTTGCTTTTACCATTGCATAACCAATACCCATAACATATGCAACTGCCTTTGTATTGTCAGAGTTCATCTTTTTAGGTTGGAGTTTTCTAGATGCTTAGTACTAGAATTTACTGTACTTTATGAATACTTCTTTATTATGTGCTTGTCTTGAGTTTCTTCTTTAGTGTCTGGTTCTGCATGGTTGTATGGTGAACAGGCTTATCTCTGAGTCTAAAAAAGAGTCTTGATAGGGTCTCTTTGACCCTCCCCCATGCCAAGGATGTTGCATATCCTTATGCAAAAGGCCCGACACACTTTTCACAAATGGAAGAAAATTTATAAGAGATGAGAGATCAAATCAAATTCCAAAAGTGCATTTATTACCTAGCATATGATCCCATGCCTTTTAAATTTTTTTTTTTTTGAAATTTCCTTTCTTCTGATGACTTATTGACAAGGGAAACATTCATTAATGAAAATAGGGAGGTTTTTATATTTTTCTTGAAGAAAATATCTAACCTAACTTGCTTCAGATATTTACTATCATTAGATGTTATATATAAATTTCATAGTATAAGTAGGTTAGACTCCCTAGTCAAGGCATCACTCTTAAGAAGCTTCCTTCTTAGATAATATAGGCTTTAGATGTCAGACTGGTAAAGTTGACTTAGGGTGATTCTCAAATGGACATTTGTTTGTAGTATTCAGTTTGTTAATCTGGAGTTTGTATCTTATAAGTGTCAATAGTGGCCTTTGTTTGTAGTATTCATTTTTTATGACAAAAGTGATTTTTTCAACCAGACAAGTATAAATGAGACATTTCTTAACCAGAACCCACTGCCAACAAGCCTGCTCAGTACTCCGGTGGGGCAGTTGTGATAATTAGTGAGAGGCATACCTTCCTCGGGCAGAATTCCCCATTTCCAACATGCTTGTTCAATACCCTGATGGGTTTCCCTAGTCATACCACAGACCGGTACCTGCTGCCAGCAGACCTATTCAGTATCCCGGCGGGTTAGTCTCTTAAACCCTTTTTCCATTAGAGGCTTCTTGTCCATCGTCACCTATTTTAGTTTTTGTTAAAGAATGATTTTGTGTGGTGACAGGGGAGGCTCATTTGAAATCCCTTTTACAAGCTGGGATGGTATTAGGTTAGAAGGTATATTCTCTTATTTGAATGTCTTTAAATATTTGTCTGAAGGAAAAATAAACTTATGTATGCAGATTTATAGAATGATCCCGATGTGTTATTTGTTTGAGTTTTTCCATAAAAATTTTCCTAGTGTGCCCATGACAAAGAGTGTTCATATACTCATATGTTATTCTTTAATAAAGATAATCCAATGATTACTGTTGAAGTCTAGTTAGGGTTAAATGGTTACTTATAGGATAATATACTTTTATCCCTTTAATCATGTTGAACTAATGGATAAAGGCAATCTCTAGACTTTGAATCATATTAAGAGTGGTTCCTTTAACACCATAGGTAAATATTATGTCTTCTTTGTCAAGCAACATAACCAAAAGAAATTAAAAATACTTCCCTTTAGTCAGCAACATAACCAAAATAAATTAAAAATACTTCCCTTTAGTCAACAACAAAACCAAAATAAATTAAAAATACTTCCCTTTAGTCAACAACAAAACCAAAAGAAATTTAAAATGCTTCATAAGGGCTGCCATTTGATGCTGCATTCAACTCCTTGGTTCCAACTTAAGGGGTTACTGCATGGCTCCACATAAGTATAACATTCTTTGTCAATTAGGTGATGTATCCTAATAGTACCATATAAGAACAAACTTCTAGTACTGGACCAACACAAGACTGCTGGTACCGGACCATAACAAAATTTTTGGTACCGGATCAACACTGCTGGTACCGGACTAGAACAGAGTATTGTTGATGCCTACAACTGATGTTTTAGCAAGTTCGTGAAAGATCAAATAAATTATAGAAATCGACTAACAAAAATAACATGCGAAAGTAAAACAAAGGAGGTAAGAATCCATTGTTACCTTCAGCTTATTAACAAAACACAATCCACACCTATGTACAATTTAAAAAAAAGAAGTAAATCAATCAATCAATGTGGATCAGTAGGAAGATCTCCTTCCTTACTGATCACCTGCATATCTGAATTCTGTAGCACACGTGTCATAAATTCCTCTTTTGACAGGGGTTTGTTATAAATTATCATTCGGTGCCCATTCACAAGTAGGGGTGTTTGATGTCCGTCAATTGTATTTATTCTAATTGAACCATTATCATAGACAATGTCAATTTCATAAGGTCCTAACCAATGAGTAGTTAACTTGCCTTTGAAATTCTTGAACCTGATGTCATACAACAAGGCCCAATCTCCTGGTTGAAAATTATTCTTTTTAAGATACGTGTCATGCCATTTTGTTCTTTACTCTTGAATGAGGGTGGTTCTTTGAAGTGCTTCCTTTTTTATTTCATTTAGCTCATTAATATGCAAGAGCCTTTGTTGTTAAGCTTCATCTAAGTTCATGCCAACTTGTACAACAGTTTTGAAGGTTTTGATTTGGAATTCTATGGGGAGAAGCACCTGCTTCCCGTACACCAATTCGTAAGGTGTATGCCATGTTGTATTCCTCCAGGTGATTCTATAAGCCCATAAGGCTTCTAGTAATCTGTCAGCCCAATCCTTGTGGTGTAGCTGTATTGTTTTAGTAAGAATGGACTTAATGACTTTGTTGGTGGATTCTACTTGTCCATTCGCCTGTGGGTGATAAGGTGTAGATTTTCCGTGCTTGATTTGGTACTGTTCTGTAACTGCTTTGAATAGATGAGAGGTGAATTGATTCCCCTGATTAGTCACAATTTCTTGAGGTACACCAAATCTCGTAAATATGTCATTAAAAAGGAAATCTACCATTGATTGTTTGCTTGCGACTGGTAAGGATTTTGCTTCAACCCACTTAGTCACATCGTCAGTACACACAAGTATATAATTTTTCTTTTTAGATGCAGGGTTAATGGGCCCTACAAAATCTAATGCCCATTTCTTGAAAGGCACAATGACTACTTGGTCTTGAAGTGGCATTTGGTCTCGTGTAGTAGGCTTATCCATTCGTTGACATTCATTGCAATTGGATACATAAGTTCTGGCATCTTTGAAAATATTAGGCCAATAATAACCAGATTGCATAACTTTATAAGCGATCCTCTTGTCAGCAAAGTGTCCTCCACAAGGACCATCATGGAAATCTTGCAGAATATCATGGATTTCATCTTCCCTTACACATCTCCTGATTACCAAATCTGGTCTTGTTTTGTAAAGACAATCATCATGCCACATGTAGTTTTCACTTAGCTGAATTACTTTCTGTTTTTCTCTAGGAGACAATTTATGAGGCATCTTCCTCGTTACAAGATAGTTAGCTACATCTGCATACCAAGGAGTAAATATAGAAATAACAAACAAATTTTCATTAGGAAAGGTATCATCTATTGGTGCATTATCTCCCAGATGAATCATTCTAGATATTAAATAAGCCACAAGATTATCCTTACCGGGTCTATCAATAATATTGATGTTAAAATCTTGTAATAATAACAACCATATTGTAACCCTAGGGTTTGTTACTGGTTTGTTCATTAGGAATTTGATGGTTGAATGATCAATGTGTACAAAATCTTGATATCCTATAATGTAGTGTCTAAATTTATTGATAGCATGGACTACAATTAACAATTCTTTTTCTGTGACCGTATAATTAACTTCTACTGGGGAAAGATTTTTACTGACAAAGTAAATAGCATAAGGCAGCTGATTTTTCCTTTGTCCAAGAACTGCCGCCAGGGTTGTGTCTGAGGCATCAGTACATATATGAAAAGGAAGGGACCAATTTGGTCCTCTTAATACGTGAGTACTTGACAATTTCTGTTTTATAATTTCAAAAGATACTGGGCATTCATCATTCCAATTAAATTCAACTTCTTTAGATAATATTTTAAATAAGGGAATAGCTAGGCTTGTAAAATTTAGAATGAATCTTCTATAGTAGCCAGCATGCCATAAAAATTTGCGAACTTACTTTTGTGAGGAAGGTATTCTGATTTGTGTGATGTTGTGAATATTTTTTGGATCAACTCTCATTCCAGAACCAGAGATGTGATGTCCCAAATAAATACCTTTAGTGAGCATCATATTTGACTTTTCATTACTTAGGGAAAGATTATTTTCCTTACACCTAATCAAGAGTTTTTATAGACTAGTCAAAGCTTCCTGGAAGTCATTTCCATGGACTATAAAGTCATCCATGTAGACTTCTACACAATCATTGGTCAAGTCAGAAAAATGGCTAGGACAACCCTTTGAAAAGTGGCTGGGGCATTGCAAAATCCAAAAGGAAGAACCCTATAAGAATAGGTTCCCCATGGGAAGGTGAAAGTGGTCTTCTCCTGGTCTTCGGGTGCTATTTGTATTTGGTTATAACCACTAAACCCATCTAGGAACAAGAAACACTTCTTTCTTGGAAAGGTATCCAACACCTGATCAATGAAGGGTAAGGGAAACAAATCCCTATGGGTTGCTTTGTTCAACTCCCTAAAGTCTACACATATTCTCAACTTACCGTTTTCTTGGGAACTATGACAAGTGGAGACACCCATTGACTATCTGAAATGGGGTATATGAGATTGGCTTGAAGGAGTTTTTGCAATTCCTCTTTTACAATATCTTTGAGGGTTGGATTCATCCTTCGATGAGGCTGTCTAACTGGTCTGATTTTTTCATTAGTGTAGATATGATGTGTGCATGTGTCAGGGTGAATTCCTTTCATGTCTGCATAATCCCATGCAAAGGCATCAAATTGTCTTCAGAGCATTTCAATTACTTGTATATTTTGTTCTAGTTCCAAACTAGAGTTGATATACAAAGGTTTTCCTGGGATAATCTCAACAAGTTCAATAATTTAGTCCTTCTTTGAGGAAGCTGGTGATAAAGTATATAATTGAGTGATATTAGGGTTCCAAGTTTGTTGGAATTCAGAACTGAAAATGTGTGACAATTCTGCAAAAGACCTAGGATATTCAATGCAGTTTGTATCAACCAAAAATAAACTTAATACTTGTTCATCTGACTGTTCTTGCATAACTTTTACTTGTTCCAGTGTTAACAATGGTCAGATGCAATCTTCCTCTCCATAAGGGTTTTCTAGCCAAAGAGGTATCTCTTGTGCTGGTTTTTGGGTAGGAGGGAATAGAACAAGATTTTGGCAATGTGTGCCATTGGATATAGTCATATCGCCAGATTGACAGCTGATAAAGGCATATGATGTGGCCATCCAAAGGTGGCCAAGAACCACAGGGTGTCCTGGTTTGGAGGATGATTTGGAATAGATGACTAGAAAGTCTACTGGATATTCCCAAGAAGCTAGTGTAACTGTGACATCATCTAAACTTCCTGCAGGGCTAATGACTGACTTATATGCCAACTCTATCATGGTTTGGTTTGGTCTTAACTGGTTGATTTGGAGTTTTTGGTTTTTTCATAGTGTCAAAAGGCATTACATTAATTGTTGCACCCAAATCAATGAGTGTGTTTGGTAATGAAATTCCATTAATTTCAACAGTGACTACTAGATTTCCAGGGTCATTATATTTATATGGTATTTCATAAATAAATTCAGATAATTGTCCTACCACCTGAACGAGGGGAGGTTCCTTCTTCTTCCTTCTAGGTTTCTTGAGGTAAATATCCCTTATGATTTTGGCATATATGGGGATATCTTTGATGGCTTGCAGCAGAGGTATTTTTATACAGACATTTCGTAACTCATCTTCTATGTCTTTGTGCAAGGGTGGATCAGGTTTCTTCACTAATAGTCTTTCAGGGTAGGGTGGAAGATTATTTTGTTGAGGTACTCCTACAAACTGAGAAGTGGTTGGAATATGAGGGGAAGTCTCTCCTTATTCAGAGGTGGTTTGAGTGTTTTCTTGTTCAAAATGATTATCATTTTCTTCTTGAATTATTACTCCAGAATTTGATTGATTTACAACTTTCCCGGATCTTAGTTGAATTTCATAGGTGGGAAAGGTTTGTATTGTTGCATTCTTCACTGGGTGGGTGGGTCGATTATTGGGGTTAAGAATTGGCTGGGCATGGATTTCTTTTGGTCTAGGAGGGTTGTGGGCATCTTGGTTTTGTGGTTGTTGATTGAAATTTATAGGTGCTTGCTGCTGCTAGTTAGGGTTCAAGGGTGTTGTATAGGAGGTGGAAGTAAAGATTTCATCTGAGATGGGTTAAATTCAGGTATTAATTGGGAAATGTTTGCGGGATACTTTGGATATGTAGGGTAAGATGGATTCCCATACATAGGCCCCCTCCAACCTTGTTGCCAAGGTTGAGTTTGAGCTTGCTGAGGTTCCCATTGGGAATAGGGCATTGGAGGAGGACCCCATTGTTGTTGTTGGTATTGTGTATTAGGGTCATAAAATGCATTGGGGTTTTGTGCTCTCCAAGGCCTCCTAGAGGGGTATGGTTTTTCTTGTGAGACTCCCCCTCCCCTATACATGGCTTGCAACTCAAGAAAAGTTGGACACTCAGATGTGGGGTGCTCTAGAGTACATAGGCCACATAATTCTATGACATTTTATGGGCATTCTCTCTAAGGGTGTTTCTTTTGACATTTAGGACAAAATATTGCGAAAACAACTTCTTATTCTTGTTTCTTTTTCAGTTTTAGGGTATCTAACTGGTTATTGATTGTGCTCAAGATGTTTGTTTTAAAGTTCTCCAATAATTTTCCTAACTCAATTCTGGTGACAGTCCATGAGCTTTGTTTTGAATTTCTGCTAAAATAATCTCTTGTTCCTTTGCTCATTTTATCTTGTCCCCTTGAGTATCTTCTACAGTAATATGGAATTTCTACAAAGGGATTTTGGTGCACATCTCCCGAACTTAAGAAATTTAAAAATTCTATGCAGTCATCTCTAATACCTTTCAAAAATACAGTTCTTGCTACAACTGGGTCTGTGGTGAATAATTTTGATTTCTAATAGTTGTATAAGAACCTTTCTAAGTAATCTTCAAATCTTTCATCTTCTATTTGCTGCATTTTGAAAATGTCATTTTTAGCATTATCCTTACAATAGTCTTGGTATTTCCGTAAAAATGTTTCTTTCATATGATCCCAAGAGAGAATTGTATTTTCTCCTAAGCTCATGAACCATCTCAAGGCAGAGTCTTTTATTGTGGCTAGAAAGAGCTTAAGTTTTTGGGCATCGTCTGAGTAGTTATAGATTCTACATAATATGTCAAACTCGAATCAAAGAAAGTCTGGATTTTCAGTTGGCATACCTCTGAAATTGGGTAATGATGATAATGGGATATTCTTCATGCTGATTTTTCTAGAAATATCCAAGATTGGAAACCCGAGGGTTTCAATCTCAGTGTCTACATTTTTGTTTCTTTCTTCTTCTACCATTTCTCTAGGTGCTCCTCCTCCACTGATAGATGGTTTGGAAACTGGGTTTTGTGTATCTTCAATTCCTTCAACAGACTCACGTTCTATCTTCCCCAGTGTTGATTCTCCAGTTCTAGGTTCTTCTTCTGGAGCCTCACTGGCTCCCCTTGAACTCCTTCCTGGTGGAATTTTTCCTGCTCTAATGTCAGTTGATTTAGTGGGGGGGTTTGTTTTTGAATCTTTAGAGCTTACAAATATACCCTTATTATCTCTATATCTATTCATAAAAATTTAATACTTAACTCAATTGAAATCCTAATTCTATATCGAAGGTAAGAAGGCAACCTGGCTTCAGAGAATCCCACTCTAGTGGATGCATGGCTCTTCAATCACATCTTAAATGTTTTATCCTCCTCCCTCAAGCAGCCTTTAAAATTACTCAAAAAAACTTATGCAAACAATCTAAGCTAAAATCACTTCCTACCATTTGCAACTCCCCGACAATGGCGCCAAAATGTTGTGTTGCTAATATGATTAGTATAATGCACTCATTAATGATCAATTCAGGATTCATAATCAATAGAGTTACAAGACACCAGTAAGAGAGGTAATTCTGATGTCACGAGTATAGAAATAAAACAAACTGAAACACACTTTGGTTGTCCTTCACAGAGAAGCTATCTACTCCATTGGGATACATGCAAATATGACATGGAGTTCTTTGACATATCAACTCCGTTATCTAACCCATAAATCTAACTATGCAATCACACTTCTGAAAAGGGAATCACACATAAATCATCAAGGCATAGCATGGGTAGTTCAATAGCCAATATATTGAGTATGTTGTGGTTCACAATATTCTATTCTGAACTTCACTAGTTATTTTCCAATTATGTTTGACTACTACTGGCAACATCCATGTCCATTAAGAAAAAATAAATTCATAAAAACATAAACGAAGCATATGAAAAAATAGAGTAAACAAGGATCCCTAAGCAATCATATAATCGAAATCCTAAACTAAAACTATACTGCTATTATCTGGGAGAATCAAAGCTTCAACTAGTCTAACAATTATACTATTGAAATCAAATACTAGCACTAATCTATGAGGATGCTGACCTTTGTTGGGTGGTGGGCCCTTGCCGCTTCAACAGGTCAACGACTGAAGTCTACAGTAAGTTGGTCTTTAATCCACACATCGCTCTTGCTCAAAACCTTAAAACATGAAACTATACTAACTCAACTCACATTCATTCATAACTGATCAAGACATGGGAATAAATGACATTCTTCTATTAAACTTCAATCTCAAGAGATGTTATACAATATGTAACGTTGCTTCACATGTTGTAATATGCTAACTCTCTACTACTTCCACCATCCTTGCCATGACTATTTAAACAGTCTTAGTCATGAAACACAAGGAGGTGAAATCTTTTACAAATCAACAATTGTCAAATTTATATATTTGGTTACATATTTTAAGCTTCATCCTCATGACACGAAGTGTATGAGGATGAAGCAATAAACAAACTAGATTAATATAGTCTTGCTAGAACTTGATGATTTCATAAACTCTCAACAATTATCCTAGGCATGATCTGGAGCCAATCTTAGCATACTTTGTTTTCTTGTATTGGTACCGGATCGTTACAGGTGAGATTCATTAGATAGTACTGGATCCGAACAATATGCAATTGGTTGGTCCCAGACTAGAACAGTCTACGATCATTGTTACCAGATCGTGATAGTGAATGTTCTGTGGGTACCGAATCTGAATGAAAGGTGCGCTTGGTACTTGATTCAGATAGTGGGCAATCTAGCGCATAAGTACCAGATAGCTGAGATGACATAGAAGTGTTGGACTTCATCCAAAGGTCAAAGGCTACACATGGCAATTTTAAACATTAGTACATGAAATATTTAGCTCCTAGCTTAATAAACCACAAAATGCATGAATTCAATTGTACTTTACCTTATGACCTTATTAGTGAATGGAGGTAGGGTTCTTCATCATTGATCCAAGATTAGGTAGGCCAAAAAGGTATAAATGAGGAGTACAATATGGTAACGGGGATGTCAATTTGGAGGCTCAACACATATGTTACATCAAACTATCTTAGTTCAACCTTGGGAAAATGGTACCATAGGAACCCATCCATGATTAGGTCTAATAATAGAGTTAAATGATCTAGGAATATAATTATTGGTGGGAGGTCATTCAACCTCAATTTTTTGTATCTCTAATTTTGTGAACTCCTTGGATCACATTATCACTTTTAGGAATCCTCTCATCTAGGGCATGCATGAGCATGCCTACCATGGATTTCTATAATTTTTTGATAGTATTCTTCAACTTTTCCATATCCTTTTTGTTAATTTCCATATACTTTATTCATTATTCATGGATGAGATCTCTTGAGGTTTAGTTGGTGTAGAATTTTTTTCCACCACCTTTTTCCATGTGGGACACAACTAATATTTACCTAGAAATCTCCTCTATTTTGTATTTAGTACACTTTTTGAATCATGTCAAATATATCTTCTGATCAACATTATGAAAGTTTCAAGTTAAAATACCTCTTTAAGCCCTTATTTGGGAACTTTCCTATAGGTAGACATTATAGTTATTGTATCCCTAAGTTTTTACAGTCTGAAATTTAAATCTCACTTCCATAGGTATCATTAATTTTTGATGTGCCTAATAAATTTTATGATGTTTTTCCCAAAACTTACCGATTTCAACATCTTTCAAGAGATCAGACTTGTTTGGTAGACCACATGTTGAAATTTGTAGATCTGAATCTAAAATTTGTATATGAAACACTTTGGTTTGTCTTCCTTCCAATTCCACTAGTGGAACTAGATTTGGAGGTCAACATATTAAAAAATGACTATTTTACCAAAACCACCCGTTTAATCCTATTTTGAGGACTAGACAAAAATCTTAACTTGCATAGCCTATAACTACAAATATATAGTGAAACAAATTCTACAATTTTTACCTAAATCATTTTGATATGTTTTCTATTTACCATAAAAAAATTATCACTAAAAATAATCCTCCAAAAAGTTATAGTGAAAATGGTAAGATAGCTCGTTTAAAGAAGCCAAACCAAGGATCCTTCACATTGATACCAAACATTATGAACCAAATAATCAAATGAACATTGATTAACACCAATTTTAGCAATGTCATGCCCTGAAAAATTGATGGAGTGAATAGTAAGCCTCTTCAAGGGGGTAATCTCCAATTAAAATATATCCAAATGCACAATATGAGATGCCTATTCAAATGGATCTCCTTAATTTATAAACATTATATAAAGAGGACAATGTGTATCCTACACACTAGACATGACTATAACTAATATATTAATAATTAATGTGGGTTAGGACTCTAACAAAGAACTTGAAATTGTCTAAGAGCATTGATTGAAGCTTAAACGACAAGGATAATAAGAAGAGATCAATGGTGCTTAAAAATTTGGTGGGCCCACAAGGCCTCATACCTTAGGTCAATTATGGCCTCAACAAATGGAGATACATTGGATGAATCCAATAGTCTCTAATATAAATCATCGAGCTATGAATAGGAATAAATATATATTCATCGTGTTTTCATAGAAGTTGAAGGATTGAAACATAAGTAGGTCATCAAACAATTTCCCTGTGAAAGAATCAATGATCACACTTGCAAACTATCTCAACAAATTTATCACCTATATTGAATATATTTTAAATTATGATATTCATTAAATTTAACGTGGACCAATAATTCAGGATGTAATTATGACCACATGGATTATTTTTGGGGGCTGAAATTTTTTCCCCAATCATGGAATAAAACATTCCTCATGGATTGCTTCACTGCCCATAAGTGTTCATAGCCCCGATGGAGTCACCATAACATCATAGACCTTGCTTCACTACTAGCTAGGTGTCCATAGCCCTAGTGGAGATTGTCTACATCACCCACAAGGTTAAATTCTTTTCCCTGCCTTCTTTTCTAATATGTTTCTTAGTAATTTATGGGTGGGGAATGAAGTGGCCATTTACACGCTAGATGGGGTAGATTTTCTTCTTTTTGGATTTATATAATATTTTCCATGCTTAGGTATCATAGTATCCATTAGATTTGTAGCCTCGAACTTCTGACTTTCACCTTCCATATGACTAGTTTATTTAGTGCATGTGAATGGACTCCTTCAATAAGTTGCCTTATTAGTCAAATTGAGGCATGGGAACAGTCAAAGGGTTAATTAATTGGAAAGATTCAAATTCATCCACTAACTATGACCATCCTTTTAAATAAATGATTAATAGTTAATCTGATCTCACCTTAATCTTAGATTCAACAATAAGTTATCTTGAATCAAGGAAAATATGCTAGATTCTACAAAAGAAAATTAAAGTATTGCTATCCCCTTTCACATAGGGGTAACTAGAGGAGATCATGTATCATGGCCCGTAATGAAGAAAATGATCTCGATGATGATGATGATCAACATTCTCCATTGATAGGATCCCCTTAGATGCCTCCCTCTCTCATGATTGCACAACTCAGTCCTTTGCACTTGACCAACATGGTTCATCCAAGGATGGTGACTCAACACACATGAGGTACTCTTAGTCTCTGTTTCATATAAAGTGTCATATTTAATGCACTAGGAATTTAGGTGAGGATCATGGGTTGAATTCAGATAATGGATCATGATTGCTTGGAAGTTATGTTTTTTTCCTTGTTTCACCTTGGTGGCCATCTTATGTGCCCTATTCAAGTGTTTTCACTCTTGGGTAAAGTGATTGAAACAAGAAGTTAGTTAAGAGAAAAGTGAAGATTTTTAATGAAAAAATCAGAAATATCTCATTCACACATTTTGTCAAACACTTGACTAACCTAAGATTTTAGTCTTTAATAAATGCCTTAAAACAGAAAGCAACTGAAAGCTAAAATACTTAATTCAAGCAAATCACTGATCCATACTCTGATAATGCAACAAGTAGAAAAGTGATTTTGGTCCAATGACCAGGGAAAAAACCCCACTGTGGGGAAAACCCTAGAGAGATTATTTCTATTATTCAAGAGAAAATCTGAAATTTATTTACAACCCATAAATTTAATGATTCTAACTCAACAAAATCAGAAATGAAAATCACTTATCTGAGCCATGAAACAAGCTTCTAAACTGCCCACACGTGCCACAAACTACGGCCCTATTTCTTTCTGCGAAATTGTTTCATTGCTCAGATGTCAAACAACAACAATAAATACACAATAATCTGCCTTGAGAATCATGTTAATAGGTACAATACAACCTGTATGAATTTATTCCTTGAAAAATGTGCTTCCTTCTTTTTGTACATACTGTCCTCTCTCTGTATGAATGATTATCTCTCTTACTGTACAGACTGTTATGATGTCACTATCTTGGGAACTGTGCACTCTAATTTAATTTGTAAACTTTTCTCTAGAAATCTCTCTAGAAATATGATCTCTCTCTCCTTTTCTCGTATGTCTTCTATGTGTCCTTTTCTTATTTCCAAAACATGTATATGTACTCTCTCTTTTCCCAAGAAACCCTAACTTACATAACCAACTCAATCTAATGGCTATCATAATTCTAATCTGAGGGCTCACATTTAATGCTCCTCATTAATTACAAAGTAAGTAATAAATGCACATTAAATACTTATGGGTCCCACAACTTAAAATCACTTTATGTTATAAAGTACATTCACTTTATAAAATCACATTATTTAAAAAGTGACTTTACAAATAAAACATGTATAGGAAACATGATTTTATGTCCCCCCCATGAAAAAACACAAAAACATGAATGAGGACATCCCTTGTTAAATTTCAACACTCCCTATTAACGAGGGAGGTCCTCCTAACATTTCCACTTCCATGACCATTCCCAGACTCCAAGATATCTGCAACGGTTTCTCCCTCTGAACCTGAATGTTGCCTCTGAACTGGTCTGGTGGAACTGTGCCTTCTACTGATGCTTCGAGAAATCCTGTCTCGTCTTTGAGCATTTTCTGACTGGCTTAACTCATACCAAATTATCTTTCTGCTAGTAGTATATCCATGAACTGAGGAATGGCATTCAGGTGCATCTTCATCCTTTGAGATTCTTTCTCCCTTTCTCAATCAGATATCCAACCTAACTGACATCCCACAGGCTGGCCAAGCACCATGTATACTCTACCTCTTCATTCTCCAATCAAGATTATCCTGATGGGAACCGCATATACTGCATGACTATGAACATAACCACGTTCGAATTTGATTACGTATCCAACATCCTCCAGAGCTAATATTTTGAGGAGATTAACTCTCAGCCCTTGTACAAACAATACCCCTTCTACTTCTAGGGTCTCTCTGAAGTCCAATAGAAACCTAACGTTGTCGACTCCTTTGATCTGGTGAGTCCCATTCACGACATGATCATGACCAATATCAGATATGAACAGAAATGAGTCCAACATTCCTGTCATATGACTGGTGGCCCCACTATCCACCATCCAAGTCCTGTGAAACTCAAAGCTGTTGATGTTGCCACTAGAAACAATGGAGACAAGAGAAAACTCTTTCTCAAACTTCTCACTAAATTCATTTACCTCTGCAAAGGATTCTACATGTTTCTTTTCCTCCTTCCCTGTCCCCTTCTTGTTGGGACATTATGCTGCATAGTGGCCATTTTCATTGCTTGCAAAGAAACGAACTTTGATGATGTCAATCATGGAACCCTTCTTAATTTTTCCCTTTCCCTTTAACAGAAGAGAAAATTTCTCCTCAACAACTCCCTCTCTTCCCTTCTCTCCATTCACCCATATCTCCTCTTGAGTGAAATTATCCCAACGTTTTCTCCAATCTGGAAGTTTTTCACGTCCCACAATGCATTTCACAAAGACTTCCTAATCCTTTGTAAAACCTCTCAAGTCTATCCTTACAAGCTATGAATCTTAGATGACTTCCCCCACAACTTCAAATTCATCCTTAACTTGTGCCAATCGGGTAAGATATGGAACCACACTCTCACCCTTTGTCATCTTGATTGAATGCAGTTTATCTTTGAGTGCCATCTTACGGTTTTCATTCTTAGCCTCATATAGATTTTTTAGTGCCTCCCACATTTCTTTGGCTACCTTCTTTTCTGCCAGGTGTGGGATGAATGGATCCTTTACTCCATACAAAATGAGTCTCTGGGATTGGGCCTCTTTGACTTCATGTATATCCAAGGCAATAAGATCGTTGGAGGGAGGAACTACCACAATAGTGACAAGAGCCCACAATTTATTTTCTTTAAAAATAGTTGTCATTCTAACCTTCCATTGCAAATAGTTAGAAATTCCATCTAACCGATCCTCAAGTCTGATGGAAGCATCCATATTCAAACAACTATTCCCCGTTTTCTTTTCTGAACTCTGAAATCAAATTCTACACAATGCACTTTTTATAGAGTCCTAGCTCTAATACCGTGAATATTTTTAATGATAAAATCATAAATATCTCATTCACACATTTTGTCAAACACTTGACTAACCTGAGATTTTAGTCTTTAATAAATGCCTTAAAACATGAATCAACTGAAAGCTAAAATACTTAATTCAAACAAATCACTGATCCATACTCTGATAATGCAACAAGTAGACAAGTGATTTTGGTCCAATGACCAGGGAAAAAACCCCACTGTGAGGAAAACCCTAGAGAGATTATTTCTATTATTCAAGAGCAAATATGAAATTTCTTTACAACCCAAAAATTTAATGATTCCAACCCAACAAAATAAAAAATGCAGATCACTTATCTCAGCCATGAAACAAGCTTCTAAACTGCCCACACGTGCCACAAACTGCAACCTGATTTCTCCTGAGAAATCGTGTCACTGTTCATATGTCAAACAAAAACAATAAATACACATTAATCTACCTTGGGAATCATGCCAATGGGTGCAGTACAACATGTAAAAATTTATTCCTTGAAAACTGTGCCTCCCTATTGTTGTACATATTGTTCTCTCTCTGTACATATTGTTATCTCTCTTGCTGTACAGACTATTATGATGTCACTGTCTTGGGAACTGTGCACTCTAATTTAAATTGGAAACTTTGCTCTAAAAATCCTCTCTCTCTCTCTCTCTCTCATTTTCTGTTGTGTCTTCTCTGTGTCTTTTTCTTATTTCCCAAACATGTATATGTACTCTCTATTTTCTCAAGAAACCCTAACCTACATAACCAACTCAATCTAATGGCTATCATAAGTCTAATATGATGGCTCACATTTAATGCTCGTCATTAATTACAAAGTAAGTAATAAATGCACATTAAATACTTTTGGGTCCCACAACTTAAAATCACTTTAAATTATAAAGTACATTCACTTTATAAAAGAACTTTATTCAAAAAGTCACTTCAAAAATAAAACATGACTTTATGTACCCCCCATGACAAAACACAAAAACATGAATGAGGACATCCCTTGTTAAATTTCAACACAAAGAAGTTATGAATTGACTAATTATAGAAAATTTAGTTGCAACAAGAAGTTGTGAGTAAAGATAAATTATTTAAATAATAAAGTAGTCAAAGTGGTTGCAAAGAGAAATTATTTAAATAATAAAGTGGCTGCAACAAAAAGTGGTGAGTTTACTATTTATGGATAAGTCAAAGTGGTTGCAAAATAAATAAATTAAATAATAAATTTAGTTGCAACTAGGAGTGGAGAACTTACTATTTGTGGAAAGTGGTTAAGCTAAGTGGACAAAGTGGTTAAGTGGACAAAAGTTGATACTGTTGGATCATGTTGTCATTGATGCCAATGGTTTGATTGATTGATGTCAAGTGATTGATTGATGTCAAAGGATTGATTGATTGATGATTGATGTAATATAATATGTATTTTCCTTGATGAGAATTCATAGATGAAGATGGATCAATGAGTTGTCATTGATATGATGAAGATGGATCAATGAGTTGTCATTGATACATGATGAAGATGGATCAATGAGTTGTCATTGATACATGATGAAGATGGAT
>CBVK0100099057.1:4213-28519 GCA_900067695.1 Picea abies
ACACGTGGAGGTAAATACCTCCCGCAACTACCATAATATCAACACTCCCTTCTAGCTAGGGAGGTATTACAGGTAATGGTCTTGAGCGCAAAACATACCATTCACCCAGTAGCATCAACATAGTCGTCTAGACTATCTCATGACTAGATCATGAGCACCATCATCACCATCAGTGTCATCAACTGCATCATCTCTCGGAACCATACTCTATCTGAGTAATTAGACATGATGCTCACTCCACAGAGTGACACAAGAGCCATTCTTCTAATCTAGAAGAACAAATGTTCTGAACCATTTTCTGTCTAGGAAATCTGTATTCATTGATTATCCATCTAGCTGATAATCATTTTCAACACTGCTGATAGTCTTCAACGCAATCAGAACAATATCATTCAATAGAACACAACTGTGTCTATCCATAGCAGTACACAACTACAATCCAGTGGTACACTACCACAACAAGTAGCACACAGGTACTTGATCAGTAACGTATAGTCACAAACAGTGGAACACATCCACCACAGTAGTATACATCTACTGTCATACAGTCTTCATAACAATCATCTGATATCAACCTGCATAGAAATAATGTTATGATATAGACTGAATCATCTGGGCCATTCTTCCACTCACATCTGTGAGATCTCGGAAGAGCATCTGCCCTCAAAAAGTAAGACATCAATGTTGAGCTATCTGGACTATTCTTCTCAGGCAAGGAAGAATAACTGTCCTGATTTTTGAGCCTGGACCATTCCTCTGACACTAAACAAAGTGTAACCTGGAGAGAATGAGTCTGCCCTAAGGAATGTCTGTCCCTGATTGCTGAACCTGGACCATTCCCCACCCTAGGCCATTCCTCCGACACTAAACAAAGTGCAGCCTGGAGAGAATGAATCCGCCCTAAGGAATGATTGTCCGAACCATTTCCCATGTTAACCACAAGAGGAAATGACTGTCCTGCACCAACCTCCAAAACGGACCATTCCCCATGTTAACCACAATGGGAAATCGTTGTCTGGCGCGGCGGGCCAGTCTTCTTGAGTAACCCTCAAGAAGAGAGACTGCCCTAGACCACTTCCCATGTTAACCATAATGGGAAGTCGCTGTCTATGGTACATCATCAATCTGGACCATTTTTCGAATTGGAAAATGTCTGTCCATCAGAAATCTCAATCCACTTTCCAAACTGGGAAGAATCTGCTCATCCTGGACCATTTTTCGAACTGAAAAATGACTGTCCATCAATCAATAATACATTAGTGCTCCCTCCCAACCTGGGAGTCATCTCTTCCTTTTTCAATAAGGAAGTCTTCTCCACGAGCTCCAGCTTGAGTATGCAAACTCTTTCATCTTGGACAGAAGCTTTACCAAAATGTCTGCTTTATCTGCTCATTTGTGGAGATATGTATTGGAGAACCACTTTCTCCTTTCTAGACTTCATCACGAATAATGTAATGCTTGATTTCAAATGTACTTCGGTCTGGAACACTGGTTTTCTCTAAAGGCTTCATGTAGCTCTGATCAATAAAGTATATCATTGTTGGATTCCTCTTTTGTTTCTTGTTAGCTCATAACATCGTGGCAAGGCTCAAACTAAAACATATCCATGTGGCACTTCTTCTGTCATTATGAGATCTTTGTCATGGATTGTCAATCCATCATCCTGATTTTCTGAGTAATCATTCTGAGAAATCTTCACCACACTTCTGCTGTGCATTGGAGGTTCTCCATCAAATTATCTTCTTCCATCTGCATACAAGGGTCTCTTTCTCAAAGTCTTGAGATTGTTCTTCATACGCTCTTTGTTCAATTGTTCTGGAGAACAGTCTTTGCATTCATCTGATGTCAATTCCAACCTATGGATATCGCGGACAATATAATGGCTCATGTAGAGATATATTTGGTTTACTGGAACAAGTAATCATCATAGTCTTCTCCCTCCATCTGGGAGAACCTCTAGTTCTAGATCTTGCAATGCTTGCATACATACACTGTTCTTCATCACAACTTTCAGTTCCTTTGCTTGATTGCTTTTAGTAAGTTCATATCAGGCTGGTAATCTTGTGATTCTTGATACAATGACTGGTTGTTTTGGATTTTCTTCTTTCTTAGAATCTTCATGTTCTTTCTCATGTTTTTCTTTAGCTCTTGGGTCCATGGAGTTTCTTATAGATTCCATGCCCTAAAGATTCCACTTCTTTCTTTCATCATAGGATCACGGATGTGGATGGACAACCAGGGATACTTTAAGGCTTCTCTTCGAAGAAGACTTCTTCTGAGGTCGAACTGAACACGTACTGCCTTTCATGGCTGCTACCATGGATATATACTTTATCATCTCCAATGGATCATAGGATTAGCTCCCTCCTAATCCTTGCTTCATGTATGAGTGCATGTTTTTCTTTTGGAAATATATAATCGGCTCCCTTCGTCTAATAGAGTCCGCGCTTCCGTCTGCATCCTTATTGTCTTCTACAAAGCGCCATAAGTCTTTTCTCCAATTTCCTCTTGATTGCTGACTTCTTTCTATCTTTGCTTCTTCTAAGTCTCTTCAAGATTGATTCTGATTACGACTTATCTTGTAATAGCTTCCACATGATTTGTTTGATGTATTTCATCCTCTCATGTGTATTACGATGTCTTGTATAATGATATCAATCTTTATCTTTGTTGTTCTTCCATAGGTATAGTTCTTCTCGGAACATATTATCTTCTAAGAGATAGATATACAAGATATGTACAGAGACTATGCAAATAAGATATGTACAAGAAATATTGTTACCTTGTCTTAGAAGAAGTCTTTCTCATCCTGCTTGGTCTTCTTGGTAGGTTCCTATTCTTCGACAACTGAGGCTTCGTGTGTCCCTTTCCTTTTCTTTAGCTCAGGACAATGATTCTTGTAGTGGCCATACTTTCGACAGTTGAAGCATTGTATTTCTGAAATATCTTTCTCTTGATTTGGCTTCCTCATTGAACCGAACTTTCTTTTGTTCCTGAAATTCTTGAATCTTGCTGCGAAGGCTTGATCATCGTACTTCTTTTGGGGTTTCTCTTTTGCACTGATCCTGGATTCTTCTTGAGCACAGCAAGTCCAAAGCTCTTCAAATGTACGATACTCCTTCCTTGTATTCATGCTTGTGGCAAATGCATCCCATGTCTTGGGAAGACCATTGAGTACTATGTTCACCGATTCTCTCTTTGAAATGATCTCTTCAATAGCTTGTAGTTGATCTCTTAACTGAGAGATTCTCACATAGTATGACGTTATGCTGTCGTCGTCATTCATCTTCATGTCATGAAGCTCATTCTTCAGGCTCATAACTTTGTCCAATGTTTCTGACCGAGAAGAGATTTGTTAGGGCATCGTACATCTTCTTCGATGAGTCAAGATGGGAGATGTAGGGTATCAAGTGGTCTTTTATAGATTCCACTATGATACTCATGGCATTGCTATGATACTCATGGCATTGTTATCACCGTCTTTGAACTTCTCCATAACTGCAACGTTCTGCGGTTCCTTCTTTTTTCCTTTCTCAAACTCTAGTTCCACGATCTTTCCTTTCACGATATCCAACACTTTATTCTTGGCAAGGATGAGGTCAATTCTTGTCTTCCACGCTCTGAAGTTAGAAGCTCCATCTAACTTGTTTTCTGACTTCTTAGAGTAAGGCATGGCTATTTTTGACTTGGTCAAACCCTAGATTTAACCAAAAACTCAAAATTGACGTCTTGGCTTGCTGAGAGTATCAGGAGATGCGCTAGGTTAGGGCGCACTGATCTATCCGAAGATTAGGTCAATCTCTTCACTTAAGGTGCCTCAACGAGAGGATTAGGATTTCTGCAACTGCACCTGCTAGTAACCCTAGCGACAATGCTATGGTGTCTGCTCCTACTAGAAACCCTAGCGACAGTTCTTCAACGAGCTTAATATCCTTACGGCTATGTTTCCTTCCAACGGTTAGACTGACTGAAGGAGGTGTGGGCCCATAACCTATTAGAATATAATGGATGTGCTCATTTTACCATTGACAATATCACTATTGTCACCCAACCATAGGTTGAAGCCACCCTCCGAGCACCTTAACCTTAACAGAGAATCACTCCGGAAGCAAACCCTAGGCTAGATAGCCAAACAAAGGGTAGCACACCTTTCCCTAAGGATAGCGCACCAACAAGAGTTGATCAGATAGTCCAAACCCTAACCAAGAGATATTCCAAGCCAAACGTGATCTGCTAGCGGCAATGGCAACTCTCCTCCAAACCTGCGCACAAAACTGGGCATTGCAATGCACACAAGTGTTGCTCTGCAATTCTGAAACTGCCTGCCAGAATGAAGACTAGCCTCCTGTATTTATAGTAATTCTGGCTAACTGCTTGGGCCGACTTCTCATTCTAGGTATCTGTTTTTTCAGTATATATTATTTCTTCTGGCCGACTACTTCTCTTGGAGGCTAATAACCTAATACAAATTATCTTCTTGAGCCAACAAGTCTTCTAGGGTTATTAGCCAACTCATTAGGGTTTCTTCTTGCTTCCCAGAGTATTCTATTTTCGTCAGGTTTACATGTGGAGGTAAATACCTCCCGCAGCTACCATAATATCAACAGGAAGAAGTTCAAGTCGAGGTGATAGTGGGCATGAGCTTAGGCATTGTGCCTCTAAGGACACACTAAGTGGGTTGGAGACTTCTCCATGTTTGTAAGTGTGTATAAGGACGACAACATGCCCTGTTGACCGCCCATTTAGCACTGGTGGTCAACTCATGTGCCATGAAGAGATGCATCATCAAATGCTAGTATTGTCGAAGACTTTTGGTTCTACAGGGCAGTGTTTGGCCCGACACTTATTTTTGTAATTGGAATTTCCACACCCTTGCGTGGGTTAATAATGTAATAGGTCTGCATGAGTCATGTCTAGGTCAGTTACCTTGGGATCGGTTCACTGGGAGAGTTCCTTTCACCGAGGGTTTTTTATCCTCAGGTTATCAATTGGGCTTTTCAGCCTTATTGATTTCCCTTGAGTTTTTCCCTCACACTTGCAATAATTCCTCCAAAGTGGTGAACGGCGTTCTAGTGGGCTTATGTTTTGGTAACTATTATAGGGAATCATTGTAAATGACCATGCAAGACATCTTAGAAAGTTTCGCGGAATTCCGTCGAGTCTAAGTCAGTTTTTTTTAATTAATTAATTTTTAATTAAATTTCCCTAAGTTTGGAAGTTTAATTATTTAATTAATTAATTATTTTTTAGCAATAATTGTAAAAACTAGGTCTTTGGACTTTTGATAGGGGTATTTGTGCTCAAAAGAAATGGAATAGCACACCCTACATCCATGGACCAAGTTTCAGCTCAGTCGGACAACTTTATCCATGGGTTTGTCCACCCGGAGTGTCAGTCAGTCTAAAACAACAATTTTAATTGATAAAATCCAAACATGGCAAAATATAAAAGTTGTAATAATGAGTTAGAAGATGTGAAAAGTTGAAATGATGGTTAGAGATAGACCCCCTAAGCATAACTTTAGCCTCCCAACCTTTTTCAACCTTGTCTAACCCCTTACACCACCTCCACACTCAAAAATCACGCCCCCCTAGGGGGATTGACGTTTTTCCTTTTTTTAATTAATTTGTGACTTGAGTGTGGCCCCCTCTCTTGAGCTTTTACTTCATTTGACCTCTACATCACCCATAGAGGTGACCCCACTCACTCCACCTCACTCATCCCTTCACTTTTTTTATTTTTGACCTTGTGGAGCACTCTCCAAGAGAGTTACACCCCCCTTTTGGTCTCTCCAATGAAAATTCGTTTTTATTGGTTTGAGGTTGTTTCTCTACCCTAGCACGGATCCCACAACCTCTCCTATGGGTTTTGTGTGATCCCAACACCCTTCACTCATCTCTCACCCTTCCTTACCTTTCCCTCATCCCAAGAGGTGCGCCCTCCCTCTTCTTAGAACTCAACCAAATAATTTTTAAAAATTATTTGTGACCTTTCACTTACCTTGGCACAAATCCCATGCCTCCTACACACCCTTGGATCTATCCAAGATTTTTTTTCTATTTTTCAACACCCTAAATCTATTGTGCAAACCCTAAGGGGTGCGCCCTAGCCTTGAGATCTACTCATTTGCTTGGTGGTGGACACTTGGCTTAGATCCAAGAGAGGTAGGTTTGCCTCTCCAAGTATAAATAGATCTCATTTCTCCTCCCCAACTTACCATATCTTGAGCTATTGTTATGCTACTTGATTTCCAACTCTCTCTCTCTAGTCATTCATTTCATTTCATATCCATTCTATGCTCTAGGGTTTTGGAGTATTTTCTCTCCAAAACCATCTTTCTTGAGTAATATCAATAAAGGAGAAACTTTGGAGGACAACAAGAAGACTAAGGTGTATGCTTCTTTTTCTTATGCATGGGAGGTAACATTGTGATGATTTCTTTAGATGATTGCAACACTAGACCTTAGGTAAAGTGTTATCTAAGTAGATCTACTAAGGCATATGCTTATTGGGTTTATCTATGTTGATGTGTTAAATAAAATAGAAGTGTCATTTTGTTTCAATACATCAAAATATTGTCTATTGTATGCATATTACTTGAAGAAATTTGGCAGGTTTACTTCTAGGGTTTCATTGGGAACTCCTTCAAGGAGAAGGGTCACTTGAAGCTCTCACATACTCCATTTCTCTAACCCTATTACTCTTCCTCTACCATTGCTTTTCACCCATTCCATCATCAGCTAGCATATGATTGTTTAAGTAGGTCAATTTAATCAAATACAATCTCTTGTTTTTTGTTTTTTTTGTGGAAAGTTCTTGCCCTAAAAGGCAAGGGTTTTCCTTAACTTTTTTGGTTGTGTGTAGCCATTCTAGCAAGCAAAGCTTGCTGATTTTGCAGATATATCAGATCTGGTTGAGAGGCTTTTGGCTGCCCAAAGGAGAAGCACACAACACTAGAAGGCCCTCTTGGGGATTTGGTAGCTATCTCTCAATCCTAACTTGCAACTCCTTCCTTTTTGGTACGTTTTTGTCCTTTTTTGCTTGCTTGTGGTAGCTTACATCCTTTGAGGAGGAAGTGGTACGGCCCTCCTCTTGTGTGAGCTCTTGGGTAGTGTAACCCTAGCTAGGGTTTCATTCTTTTTCCATTTTTTTAAGCCTTTCTTAGCTTGGTCGTGAGGTTTTGGAGGTGAGGGCACCTCCCTAACCTAGGCCATGGGGTTTTCTTGCTTGCTTGGTAGCTTAGTTTATCTCTCTTGCTCTTCTTTCATGGTTTTCCCTAATTGCTAAGATCTCAAAGAAATTAACCTAACTAAGCAAAACCCTAATCTAATCACCTACCTAGTTGGGAGAGGAATACCCCAATAGGCAAGGTTAAGTGTTAATGCTTGATGATAGGATATGATGTGATGTGATCTATGGTTTAATGTTTTAAATTGTTTATGTTCTAGATCTATATCCTAATCTTATCCCTATTGGGCAACACACTTAGTAACCTAACTAGATCTTGCTTAGTTTCATTTCAAGCTTCTTATCTTCCTTTATGCACATGGTTTAAATCCTAATGCTTAAAATCTCTAAAGTTCTTAACAAGTAATTGGTTCATTAGTCTATTTTGCTTATATCTATTGAAAGCCGTTTGCTTGGGCTTGAAAAGTGTTGAATGGTTAAGTAGGCAAACACACTAAATTTTCTTTCTATCTCTTGAAGGCAAGTTGTTCTTGCCCTAATGCTCATATTTCATAGCAAGCTCTTATTGTGCATGTGATAGTCTTTACTTTTCAGACATCTTATTTGTTTTTCATGTGTTCATGAACTCAATTGCTTAAGCTCAAGACAACACACTAAAAGCTAATTTAAGTTTCGTCCATACCACTAAATTGCATCTAAAAAGTGCCTTAAAATCTTCTAAACACTCTAATAATCACCTAAAAGTCTACCTAATCAACTTATATACTTAATAGACTATTTAGGGTACCTTAGACCTATGTCACATGGTTCGGGTTCGGGTTCGGGTTCGGGTTCGGCAAGGATTAGGTTCGATTCGGGTTCGAATTTTCAGATGAGGTTTGGATGAGGTTCGACTGCAGGTTCAACTATATACATTTAAAATATATATATAAAATAACTATGTGTGCCATTAGTTGTAGCCCGTGGGATCCCAGAGAGATACCTCGACGTTCGACTGCACATTTGATGGTTGTATGTAGGTTCGAGGGCACATTTCATTGGATGAATCCAACAGAGAGAACTTGAATCGAACCTCAACCAAACCTCATCCGAACCTAAACGTTGTTTTGAGGTTCGTCGAACTTCGAACCTCAAGGTTCAGGTTCGGCGAACCCTGTGACATAACCTTAGACCACCATCCTCACCATCTAAAACGAGGCTTGAGGAAAACAACGAAGGGTAGTGGCAGGGGACTGCCTCGTGGCGCACCAGGTGTGTGTCCTCCCCGGGAAGTACTCTTGTTTTGGGTTGACTGGTTCTGCTAGGGTTGGCCTCGTTGCCATACTACCTTGAGCATCCAGCAGTTATTTGGCAATAGGAGGAGGAGGCTTTGGTGAAAGCTAATTAAAACTTGATAAATCTTAAGAAAAGCCTAATAATTAAACCCTAGACCAAACCTAATAGAATACTTGGGGGTTTAGTAATTAAGAGTGTGGATCATCTTTGATAATCTTAACAACATTCGTGTTAAGTCTTCCAAATCTTCTTAAGTTGTTGTTGATCTTGCTCATGATGATAATGATGTGTTGATGATGATCTCATAAATGGGTGATGCGATGTAATGCTTTAGTCTTTGATATCCTGCACATATAAGAAGTAAAACGTGGTTAGTTTGTTTTGTATCATTTGTATCCTAGTATTCTTTGATTGTAAGTAATTGTACATGGCATTCTTTAATTGGATTTATTTGTAAATTTGTAAGTAACTTGTAATATTTTGTAAAGAACAACCCTTTAACATAGTTGACCCCTTGCCCAATTTCTAGGCACTAGTCTTAGTTGACCTAGGGAAAAGGCTTGCCTCACATGCTAACCCTTGCATATTGCATTGTTGCCTTAGCATCTTAGGATTAGAATCCCCCCTAACCTTAACAAATTAAAATTAACTCCTAGAACCTAACTCTAACAAATCTAGTAACTAAGGTCTACCCCCTTTGGCTTCCCTAGGACTAAGCCTAGACGGAAGAGGTTCCGGTCAAAGTGACAGCGTGCGCTGTGAACTTAGGCATGTGCCTCCAAGGACACACTAAGTGAGCCGAACTTAGCTCACGTTTGCAAGTGTGTATAAAGACGGCAACATCTTTGGCGCCATTGTCGGGGATAAGTCATTTATCCTTGGTCAAAACGACTAATTTTTTTTAAGAACTAATAATTCTTTGAGCTTGCATTGGTTAGCTTTGTGTGATTCTTTTCCAAGTGGCGACTCCATTGAACAAATCTATCAAGTATACTGCAAGGAGCAATCCTCGTTGGCTGCTTGAAATTCTTGGAGAAGAAGCACTCGCTGATATCCAATTCTTGTTCCAAACTTAACAAATTAATTTTTGTTTTCCTTCTTGTTTTTGCTTTGTTTGATGCTCTTGTTTGTCTGAAATAAACTTGGTCATCTGGCGACTCCACTTCAAAATAATTTGACAAAGTATTCTTCAAGACGGAACTCACGACTTGTTTTCTTCATCCTTGAACTCGAAAAGGTTTTTGGATGTGTTGCCATCCTTATACACACTTGCAAACATGAGCTAAGTCCGGCTCACTTAGTGTGTCCTTGGAGACACAATGCCTAGGTTCATAGCCCACGCTGTCACTTTGACTAGAACCTCTTCCATCTAGGCTTACTCCTAGGGAAGCCAAAGGGGGTAGACCTTAGTTACTAAATGAATTAAGTTAAGTTATAGGAGTTAGTTTTAATTATTTACAAGGTTTGGGGGTTTCTATTCCTAAGATGCTAAGGCAACCATGCAAGATGCAAGGGTTAGCATGAAAAGCAAGCCTTTTCCCTAGGTCAACTAAGACTAGTGCCTAAAGATTGGGCAAGGGGTCAACTATGTTAAAGGGTGTTTCGTTACAAGTAGATTACAAGTTACTTACAAAAATTACAAAAGAATAAATCCAATTATAGAATATCATATACAATTACTTACAAGATTTACAATTTAAAGAATGATAGATTACAACAACAAGCTAACCAATTATCTATTTGTGTTTGTGCAGAATATCAAAGGATTAAAGCATCATATCAACAATTTATCATAATTATGAGATCATCATCAATACATCATCATGAGCAATATCAACAACAATTTAAGAAGATTTAGAAGGCTTATCACAAATGTTGTTAAGGTTACCAAAGATGATCCACACTCTTGACTATTAAACCCCCCCAAGTATTTTATTAGGTTTGGTCTAGGGTTTAATTATTAGGCTTTCTTAAGATTTATCAAAGTTTTATTAAAGCTTTCACCGAAGCTTCCTCCTCCTATTGCCAAATAACTGTTGGACGCTCAAGATAGTATGGCAACGAGGCCAACCCTAGCAGAAACAGTCAACCCAAAACAAAAGTACTTCCCAAAGAGGACAAACACTTGGTGTGCCACGAGACAGTCCCCTACCACTACCCTTCGTTGTTTTCCTCAAGCCCCATTTTAGATGGTGAAGATGGTGGTTTAAGGTACCCTAAATAGTCTATTAAGTATATAAGTTGATTAGGTAGACTTTTAGGTGATTATTAGAGTGTTTAGAAGATTTTAAGGCACTTTTTAGGTGCAATTTAGTGATATGGCCGAAACTATTATTAGCTTTTTAGTTTGTTGTCTTAAGCTTTAGCAATTCAAGTATATCAACACATGTAAAGCAAATAAGATGATGAAAAGTAAAGATAATCTCATGCACAACAAAAGCTTGCTATGAAACAAGAGCACTAGGGCAAGAACAACTTGCCTTAAAGAGATTGAAAGAAAATTTAATGTGTTTGCCTACTTAACCATTCAACACATTCCAAGCCCAAGCAAATGGCTTTCAATAGATATAAGAAAAATAGACTAATGAACCAATTACTTGTTTAAGCACTTTAGAGATTTAAAGCATTAAGATCTAAACCATGTGCACAAGAAAGAGAATAAGCTTGAAAAGAAACTAAGCAAGATCTAGTTAGGTTACTTAAGTGTGTTGCCCAATAGGCTTAAGGTGAGGACATTGATCTAAAACATAAGCAATTATATCATTTAACCATAGATCATATCATATCATATCATATCATCAAGCATTAACACCTAGCCTTAACTATTGGGGTATCCCTCTCCCAACTAGGTAGGTATTATTATGGTTTTGCTTAGTTAGGTTAAGTTTTCTTTAAGGTTTAGTGATTAGGGCAAACAAGTAGATGAAAAGAAGGGAGAGACACTAAGCAAGTAAACAACAAATCAAGCAAGCAAGCTAGAGACTAATCTACCCCAAGTCCAAGGTTGAGAAGGTGCCCTTCACCTTCTAAACCTCACGTCCTAGCTAGAGAGAAAGGCAAAAAGGCTAAAAGTTAAAATCCTAGCTAGATCTACACTACCCAACAAGCTCACACAAAGAGGGAGGTCGTACCACTCCTTCCTCTATAGGTGTGAACTACCACAAGCAAGAAAAAGAGGCAAAAAACGTACCAAAATGCTAAGAAATGCAAGGTAGGATTGAGAGATAGCTACCAAATCCCCAAAAGGGCCTTCTAGTGTTGTGTGCTTCTCCTTTGGGCAGCCAAAAGCCTCTCAACCAGATCTGATATACCTGCAAAATCAGCAAGCTTTGCTTGCTAGAATGGTGACACACAACCCAAAAGAAGTTAAGGAAAACCCTTGCCTTTTGGGGCAAGAACTTTCCACCAAAAAAGAGATTGTATTTGATTAAATTGACCTACTTAAACAATCATATGCTATCTGAAAATGGAATGTGTAAAAAGCAATAATAGAGGAAGAGTAATAGGGTTAGAGAAATGGAGTATGTGAGAGCTTCAAGTGATTCTTCTCCTTGAAGGAGTTCCCAATGAAACCCTAGAAATAAACCTGCAAGATTTCTTCAAACAACATGCATACAATAGACAATATGTTGATGTATTGAAACAAAATGACACTTCTATTTTATTTAACACATCAAGATAGATAAACCCAATAAGCATACGCCTTAGTAGATCTACTTAGATAACACTTTACCTAAGATCTAGTGTCGCAAGCATCTAAAGAAAACCATCACAATGTTACCTCCCATGCATAAGAAAAAGAAGCATACGCCTTAGTCTTCTTGTTGTCCTCCAAAGTTTCTCCAATATTGATATTACTCAAGAAAAATGGTTTTGGAGAAAAAATACTCCAAAACCCTAGAGCATAGAATGGAAATGAAATGAAATGAATGACTAGAGAGAGAGAGAGTTGGAAATCAAGTAGCATAACAATAGCTCAAGATATGGTAAGTTGGGGAGGAGAAATGAGATCTATTTATACTTGGAGAGGCAAACCTACCTCTCTTGGATCTAAGACAAGTGTCTACCACCAAGCAAATGAGTAGGTCTCAAGGCTAGGGCGCACCATCTAGGGTTTGCACAATAGATCTAGGGTGTAGAAAAATAGAAAAATAGCTTGGATAGATCCAAGGGTGTGTAGGAGGCATGGGATTTGTGCCAAGGTAATTGAAAGGTCACAAATAATTTTTAAAAATTATTTGGTTGAGTTCCAAGAAGAGGGAGGGCACACTTCTCTTGGAGGGCGCACCACTTGGGATGAAGGTAAGGAGGGGTGAGAGATGAGTGAGGTAGGTTGGGATCACACAAAACTCATGAGGGAGGTCGTGGGATCCGTGTTAGGGCAAGAGAAAGAGCCTCAAACAATTAAAAAACGAATTTTCCATTGGAGAGACACAAAACGGGGGCGTAACTCTCTTGGAGAGCGCTCCACAAGGTCAAAAATCAAGCAAAATGAAAGGATGAGTGAGGTGGAGTGAGTGGGGTCACCTCTAGGAGTGATGTAGGGGCTAAATGAAGTTAAAGCTCAAGAGAGGGGGCCACACTCAAGTCACAAAATAATTAAAAAAGGAAAAACGTCAATCCCCCTAGGGGGGCGTGATTTTTGAGTGTAGATGTGGTGTAAGGGGTTAAACAAGGTTGAAAAAGGTTGGGAGGCTAAAGTTATGCTTAGGGGGTCTCTCTCTAACCATCATTTCAACATTTCACATCATCTAACTCATTATTACAATTTTTACATTTTGCCATGTTTGAACTTTAGCAATTAAAATTGTTGTTTTAGACTGACTAACACTCCGGGTGGGCAAACCCATGGCTAAAGTTGTCCGACTGAGCTGAAACTTGGTCCATGGATGTAGGGGGTGCTATTCCATTTCTTTTGAGCACAAATACCCCTATCAAAAGTCCAAGGATCCAGTTTTTACAATTATTGCTCAAAAATAATTAATTAATTAAATAATTAAACCTCCAAACTTAGGAAAAATTAATTAATTAAAAAAAACTAACTTAGACTCGACGGAATTCCGCGAAACTTTCTAAGATGTCTTGCATGGTCATTTACAATGATTTCCCTATATAGTCACCAAAACATAAGCCCACTAGAACGTCAATCACCACTTTGGAGGACTTATTGCAAGTGTGAGGGAAAAACTCAAGGGAAATCAGTAAGGCTGAAAAGCGCAACTGATAACCTGAGGATAAAAAACCCTCGGTGAAAGGAACTCTCCCAGTGAACCGATCCCAAGGTAACTGACCAAGACATGACTCATGCAGACCTATTACATTATTAACCCACGCAAGGGTGCGGAAATTCCAATTATAAAATAAAGTGTTGGGGCCAAACACTGCCCTATAGGACCAAAAGTCTTCGACAACAAGGCATCTGATGATGCATCTCTTCATGGCACATGGAGTTGACCACCAGTGCTAAATGGGCGGTCAACAGGATGAAGTTAGCATGTTTCCCTTCTTGTCGGATCGTTAGTAATTTTGGGTCCCAGTCCTTTTCTTTAGACCTTTGTTTAAATGTCTAGTTAGAAATGGATAGTTTCTTTGATCCTATTGGTTTTTCAGGAATTGTTGGTTACCCTCATGATGTATCTGAAGATGTTATTGATAACATTCCTGACTTTTTTGATCATGATCATGCTGGTGCTCACATCTGGGCCTTCACTAAGTGTATCGAGAAATGGTGTGATCCGCCTATTTATGAGGATGTTCTAATGCGATTATTTGTCTTTACTCTTTGTGGTGACCGGGCAAATGATTGGTTTCATGATTCACCTGATAAGACATTCAAGACCATACAGGATTTGTTGCATGCCTTCTTGAATCTGTTTGGTCATAGTCAACATGAAATTCACAATGAATTGGTTGATGGTTTTATGGAAACGTGGAAGAGGAAAAATCTTCTAGCTATTGAAACACCCAGTTCGGATATAAAGATAGATGCTCCACCAAATCCCATTAAGGAAATAAATGAAGTGGTTCAAAACATACAGTTTCCCCATAAAGAACAATGTGAAGCCATGAATGAACAATTTGTGGCCCTGGAAGATCAATCAGAGGTCATAGAAGATGACTTTACAGAAGCTTGTATTGAATATCCGAATCCCCTTGAACTTGAGCTTGACAGTGAAAAAGATGAGGAAGTTCATTGGAAAATTCTGGATGAGCCAGTCATTTATTTTAAGGAGGTAAAGGAACTTGAGTTTGAAAATGTTGAATATCTAGATAATTCAAGTCCCCACCCTCCTCCCGAGGATTCAGGAACCAATCTTTTTTAAGGCAAACTTTGAGGATCTTGAAGAAAACAGTATGATGGTTCCTGTGATATGTTCTTTTTCAACTTCCCAACCAGAAGATGAGTTAATGCAGAATTATGTGGAAATGGAAGGCAATTTCAGTTTAACGATGTCATATCATTATGAGTATTGGTTGGCCTCCCACCTTGACAGTCATGAGCAACAAAGTATTCAGAGTTTACACGGCTTGTCACATTCCAGTGTTTGGTTAAAGGAAGGAAGGAACATGATCCTTGGTTGGTTCTTCCTCACAAAAAGTTCCAAGTTGATAAAACTTGGGAAGGGGTCTTTTGTGAGTCATCCTGAACTAGGATGCTTCAGACACTTCTGGCATCATTTCACCCATTGCATGGGTGGTTGTAACGTATCTCTAACCCTTCCTTCTATTTTTAATTCTGTATTATTTGATTCATTATGTCAATATGTACTTGGAATTTTTTTTTTGGTATCACAGATTTCATTTGTTGTAAAATTATGATGTTGTACTTTAGTTATTTCATTATGCAAATGTTGTATATAGCATTCATTGATTTAATCATGTATACATGTATTCTTATGTTGGTTATTGGTGAGCACTCTGTTTTGTAGGTGCTGGATTCTCGTATGCTCTCCGTCTAAAGTGACAAGATCAAACACACATCCCCATGTGGAGCCAGATGTTGACCGCCCATTTAGCACCGGTGGTCAACTCCATGTGCCATGAAGAGATGCATCATCAGATGCAAATTTGTCGAAGACTTTGGTTCTACAGGGCAGTGTTTGGCCCCAACACTTTATTTTGTAATGGAATTTCCGCACCCCTGCGTGGGTTAATAATGTAATAGGTTTGCGTCATGTCTAGGTCAGTTATCTTGGAATCGGTTCACTGGGAGAGTTCCTTTCACCGAGAGTTTTTTATCCTCAGGTTATCAATTGGGCTTTTTAGCCTTATTGATTTCCCTTGAGTTTTTCCCTCACACTTGAAATAATTCCTCCAAAGTGGTGAACGGCGTTCTAGTGAGCTTATGTTTTGGTAACTATTATAGGAAATCATTGTAAATGACCATGCAAGACATCTTAGAAAGTTTCGCGGAATTCAATCGAGTCTAAGTTAGTTTTTTTTAATTAATTAATTTTTAATTAAATTTGGAGGTTTAATTATTTAATTAATTAATTATTTTTGAGAAATAATTGTAAAAACTAGGTCTTTGGACTTTTGATAGGGGTATTTGTGCTCAAAAGAAATGAAATAGCACCCCCTACATCCATGGACCAAGTTTTAGCTCAGTCGGGCAACTTTAGCCATGGGTTTTTCCACCGGGAGTGTCGGTCATTCTAAAACAACAATTTTAATTGCTAACTTGTCTTATTTTATTTCAATTTATTTTTCCCACCTTGGCACAAAATCTATAGGCTTTCCTTCCGCCTTGTGCCATAGTTGTGAGGTTGCAAAACTAATTTATTTTTCCCACCTTTGTCCTTAAGGCAAAGTTGTGTGGCTAGTTTGTTTATTTCAATTTATTTCAAGTTATTTCAATTTGTTATTTGTGCCCACACCTTGCATGTGAGTGGTTTTTCCATCCTTGCAATATCATGACGGCTAGTTAGTATTTATTTTCTTTGCAAAGTAATCAAACTCGTGCCCCGTATTCCCTCCCCTTGCCACTTTGTGGATCTTAGATAACAAGAAAGGGCAAAGGACTATGTGGCTAGTTTAATTAGGCACCTAATTCCATTATTGTCTTAACCAATAAAAAGGGGTGACTTGGGAGGCTACAAGGGGTTGAAGCCAGGGATGGTTTCACGGCACTATGTGTCCTCCTTGTTGAGCGCCCAAGAATATTGGATTTGACCTGTGGAGCTAGGGAAGAACCTTGTTGTTCTTATTATTAAGCAACCAACACTTCCTCTTGGTTGAAGAGATAAGGATTTGGGGTAGTAACATAGTGTAGGTTTGCAACTTTCACACTTAATTGCCCCCTAATTCAAAAAGAGACATAAAATCTATTAAAAGTAACCTACATACATTGCAACACATTCACTTTACATTTCCTTGCAATTTCCTTTTATGCAACTCATTTTCAAATACTTTCATTTTTTCATTTGCAACAAGTTATTTTTATGTGAATATTTACTTTTCCTAAGCATTCTTTATTTTTCTTGCAAGTATTCTTCATTTCTTAGAGAATCAATTGTTTGAGTACAAGGTTATTATTTGATTCATTGTGTAAGTTATTCCATTCTTTATTTTAGTTTAATTTGTATAAATATCATTTACTTGTGCATAATTAAATAAGTTGGGATTGGATAAGCTTTAGGCACTGGTCTGTTTATATTTTTGTAAAGTAAAAAGTTTGCTTGTCATTGAAAGACTTTCATCCTTGCATTGTTGTTTGTCATTGGGTTGGGTCTTCCTAATCAAAAAATCAATTAACTCCTAGAACATTAATAAAAACCTCACATAGTTTAATAGGGTCTACCCCCCTTGGCTTCCCTAAGAGTGAGCCTAGACGGAAGGAGTCTAGATCGAGGTGATAGTGGGTCTAGACTTAGGTTTGTGCCTCCAAGGACACAACAAGTGGGTTGGAGACTTCTCCACGCTTGTAGGTGTGTATTAGGACGACAACAGGACCAACATGGGATATGTAGAACTTGTTGTCGTCCTTATACACACCTACTAACATGGAGAAGTCTCCAACCCACTTGGTGTGTCCTTAAAGGCACAATGCCTAAATTCAAGCCCATTGTCACCTCGACTTGAACTTCTTCCGTCTAGGCTTACTCCTAGGGAAGCCAAGGGGGGTAGACCCTAGTTACTATGTGAATTATTAAATGAATTCTAGGAGTTAATTTTAGTTTGTTAAAGGTAAAAGGGAACTAGCCTATATGAGAGGCAGCAAATGCAATACACACCTTTAATGAAAATCAGCCCTTTCCCCAAGGTCAACTAAGACTAGTGCCTAAAGTTTGGGCAAGGAGTCAATAAGAATTACACCACAAAATACAATTATACAAAAATGAATGTTGCTACAAGATATTGACAATAAATAAAAGAAACTTCTTTGTACTTTTGAATCAAATATAAATACTATCTACAAATTGAAATACAACATGAGATATATGCATACTATGAAATGAACAACTAAATGATGATACAATTAAAAGGTGATATATCTACACAATGGATTAGATCATAAAAATAATACTAGCTTTATACAAATATATGTAAATGAATAAAGAATGCTTATAAAAATAGATGTGCTTTAGTATATTTAAACATCCACAATGAGGGAAAGTGACTTAAAACATGAAATTGCTTGGGAATTAGAATTGCATGGAAAGTAAATTACTTGAAAATGAGATTGCAAATGTTGTGACTGTAGTGTGTAGGTTGATTTTAATAAATTTTGGGTCTCTCTTTGATTAGGGGAATTAGATGTGAATTATACAAGCCTAGACTATGTGACTACCCCAAACCGTTATCCTCTTAATCAAAAGGAAGTGTTGGGTGCTCAATAAGCAAGGCAAATAAAGCCTTACCCTAGCTCCACAGGTCAAATCCAAAGAACTTGTGTACTCAATAAGGGGGACACTTAGTGCCGTGAGATCATCCCTAACCTAGCACCCCAAGTATCTTCCTCAAGCCTCCTTTTTGGTGGCAAAAACAATAACGATTGGATGCCTAATTACTAAAATCACAACCTTTGCCCTTTCTTGTCACCCAGGATCCACAAAGTGGCAAGGGGAGAGAATACGGGGCAAAGATGGAGCACAAATATGATTACTTTAACAATAATTGAAAGTATACAAGCCTTTTGTTATTGCAAGGATGGCTTATGCCACTCTCTTTGCAAGGTGGGGCAAAAGTAAATAATTTGAAATTCTTTGCTTAGAAAATTAAATTGCAACCCCACAACAATGGCGCAAGTGGAGGACTAGCCTACCGTTTTGGCCAAGGTGGGTATAATTGAAATGAGTTAGAATTGTATGAAAGCAAAAGCAACCTCAGCAATGGCACAAGTGAAGGACTAACCTACTGTTTTGGCCAAGTTGGGTATAATGAATAAAAATTAAAAGACTTGGAAATAAATGAGCAACCCCACAACAATGGCACAAGCGGAGGACTTAGCCTACCGTTTTGGCCAAGGTGGGTATAAAAAGAAATGCAAGAAAGTAAATCTAATTCTAGCCTTCACGGTTTTGCAAGGATGGCTTAGGCCACTCTCTTTGCAAGGTGTGGGCAATATTTTCTAACTTATTACAATATCAGATTTTTGATATAAGTTTGAGAGAAGGCACACCCAAGAGACTCTCTCGGGTGGCTTACAATGATTTAGAAGAAGAAGATGAAGGGGGATTTGATATCCCAACTTTAGAGTGCCTTTTGAAGGCCTTGGGGGCTCAAATAAGTAGCATTTCCTCCTTGTAGTTGAAAATCTGCATAAAAATCAGCAAGGTATATTTTCTAGAAAATGCTACAAAACCAAGAATCATGTTAGCCCAATGAAACACCAATTTAAATGTAAAATTATGAATATGATAGTGAAACTTTTAGTCTCTATTCTAGATCATAACAATGCTTGTAAATGAGAGAAAATAAGGAAAGAATATTAGATAAATGATGGAAACATTGGATGGTTGAATGAGTGAGTTTCCACTCTAAAGATCACTCCTCCAACCCTCTAGTGATCTACAAACAAATATGTCTTTGCTACACAAGAAAACAAGGAGGTGAGAGCATCCAAAAAGCTTGCAAAATACTTTCCAAACTTTAAAAGAAACTATTATAAAATTAATAGCAATACTACTACTAATCACACCCAAGCAAATTGCTTTGCTTGAGTCTCCAAGTAAAACTAGTGAAAGCAAAAATGCAAGAAATGAAATGTAGTTGTTGTTATCTCTCCAGGAGTCTCTTCAGGTTGTAAATCAAGAGATACTGGTAATTTTATCAGAATGTTTTAAGATGTATTAATTTGGATCAAGTTGGATGACTTGATATGCTCCCTATTGTCGTCCTTATACACACTTGCAAACGTGAGCTAAGTCCTGCTCACTTAGTGTGTCCTTGGAGGCACAATGCCTAAGTTCAAATTCCATGCTGTTAGTTTTACTTGAACCTCTTCCGTCTAGGCTAACTCCTAGGGAAGCCAAGGGGGGTAGACCCTAGTTACTAGATGAGATTAAGGTTTAAATGTTCTAGGAGTTGGCTTTATTAAGTTAAAAGGTCAGGGGGAATCTAGCCTATAATGCTAAGCAACAATGCAAGATGCAACTATCTAAGTATGAGAGTCAGACCTTTTCCTAGGGCAACTAAGACTAGTGCCTAAGATTGGGCAAGGGGTCAACTAAGTTAAGGGGATGATCGTTTCAAGATAATTACAAGTTAAAAGTATTACAACAAGATAGATACAACTAGATACAAAAGAATATGTCAGATATATAAAGCTAACTAAGCTAGATACAAGATATTAACAAGTGCTTGAAATGTACAAGAAAGAAAATATTCAAAGATGAGAGATAATCAACACATCAAGCCAAGCATGCTCACAACAGATAGAATTCTGTTGGACTACTTATAAATGGCAAAAGACGCAAAGCACTCAAGACCCAGTCAAGAGAATGCCTCTAGGTGGATGCACACTTCTTGAAGGATCACACCATAAATACAGGAATACAGGATAGATGAAATGCTTAAGAAGTAAAGTGCTCCAGATGACAAAGATATAACCACTTAAGAGATTATTCTACAACATATAAGAGATAACTTGCATGATATAAAAAGATAATGAGATCAGTGCTTGCAAGTGTAAAATGTAAATTGACGAGGTGGTCGCTTACAAATGGATTTAACTTATGCCACCATTCCAACTCCAAATGGGTTAGAGTTTAAATTGAATAGAGAGTTGGAAAGAAAGTATCATGTGGAAGATCCTAGGAAAAAGAAGAATGAAATTGTTTTTCGGGAAGTAGAAATGGGATGTTATGAGATAGAACATACTCCGACATTTGCCAAGATGGAACTTGATAGCAAACCCCCAAGCACTTGCAATGTTTGGGACCCCATGGATTCTTTTGATGGGCTTTTTCGTGAGAAAGATTCGGATAAGACAGATAATAATGTGCTTCCTTCAGAGTTAAAGTCAGAGTTGGATTTATCAGTTGAAAATGTGTCATTGGCTCAACCTGCATCAACAGAATCAGTGAAATGTCAGAAACGATCAGATGGGATTCTCGGGCCATGCCCTCCTGGTTTTGCAGCAATTGGGAAAGTAAAAGATAGAATAAGTAATGGGGATCTGATGGGAGTTACTAAGGATGGTAAGGTTAATGTTGATAAAGAAAAGTACACCATCCCTAGTAAAAGGTATGCCAAGCCTTTTAAGGAAAGATTAAGTTCACAGATTTTGCACTTGGCACCTATGGAAAACCATCAGAAATTTTTTAAGGGGAAACGCCCCAAGTGGCCGAAGGATAGAAACTAGAATTCACATGAAAGGTTAAACAGTCAGCATAAAGTGTATCAGTCTTCTAGCACTTCTTCTCAGCCAGTGGGACGATATAAAGTCAGACATGCTAGTGAGAGGACCCCTCCTTGAAGTGTTTCTTCATGTGGCAACTTGGTGTCCAAAGGGACACCCTCTGTAACATATCTCTAACCCTTTTCCTTGTATTTTCAATTTTGTATTATTTCATTCATCATGTCAATATGTACTTAGAAAAAAAATTTGTATCATAAATTTCATTTTGTAAAATTATAATGTTGTACTTTAGTTATTTCATTATGTAAATGTTGTTTATAGCATTTGTTTATTTCATTATGTATATATGTATTCTTATGTTGGTTATTGGTGAGAACTCTGTTTTGTAGGTGTTGGATTCTTGTATGCTCTTCGTCTCAATTTCGAGAAGATCGAACACACGCCACCATGTGGAGCCAGATGTTGACCGCCTCTCCAACTAGGGGGTCAACTCCATGTGCCATGAAGAGATGCATCATTAGATGCTCATTTGTCGAAGATTTTGGTTCTACTGGGCAGATATGCCTCCAGCACTTCTTTTTGTAACTGGAATTTTCACACCCCTGCGTGGGTCAATAATGTAATAGGTTTGCATGAGTCATAGTTAGGTCAGTTACCTTGGGATCAGTTCATTGGGAGAGTTCCTTTCACCGAGGGTTTTTTATCCTCGGGTTATCAATTGGGCTTTTCAGCCTTATTGATTTCCCTTGAGTTTTTCCCTCACACTTGCAATAATTCCTCCAAAGTGGAGAACGGCGTTCTAATGGGCTTATCTCCCAGTAACTATTGTTAGGAAATGATGTAAATGACAATGCAAGACATCTTAGAAAGTCTCGCGGAATTCCCCTGAGTCTAGATTATTTTTTTTTAATAAATTAATTTTAATTAAATTTCTCTAAGTTTTGAGGTTTAATTATTTAATTAATTAATTTTTTTGAGCAAAAATTGTAAAAACTAGGTCTTTGGGTTTTTTATAGGGGTATTTGTACTCAAAAGAAATGGAATGGCACCCCCTACACCCCTAGACCAAGTTTCAGCTCAGTTGGACAACTTTTTCTATGGGTTTGTCCACCCAGAGTGTCAGTCAGTTAAAAACAACACTTTTAATTGCCAAGTCCAAACATAGCAAAAATGTAAAAATTGTAATAATGAGTTAAAAGTGGATGTAAAGATGGATAAAGATGAGAGAGATTTTTCCTAACCTTTCCTAACCTTTTCCAACCCTCACATCACCCCTTCACCTAGCCATTAATCAAAAACATCACTTTTCCTAGAGTGGTGTGCCTTCCTTCTAGAAAGTCTCCAAAAAGTAAAAAAATGATAAAAAAATGAATGGGAGACTTATGCTATCCTTTGGCACGCTTTTCCTAGCCTCCCACTACCCTTTTTGCTTGATCCCAACACCTTTCCCCTCATTTACTCCACTTCATTCTTTCCATCTCCCCCAAGTGATGCGCCCTCCAAGGAGAGTTACCCCCCCCTCTTGTGGATCTCCTAGAAAAATCGTTTTTATGAGTTGGGGGCCCTTTTTCTCCCTTGGCACGCATCCCATAACCTCCCACTACCTATTTTGTGTGATCCCTATTGTCGTCCTAATACACACTTGCAAACGTGAGCAAAGTCCAGCTCACTTAGTGTGTCCTTAGAGGCACAATGCCTAGGTTCACAGTCCACACTGTCGCCTTGACTGGAACCTCTTCCTTCTAGGCTCACACCTAGGGAATCCAAGGTGGGTAGACCCTAGTTACTAGATATGTTTTAACGTGTATGTTCTAGGAGTTGGTTTTAATTGATTAGGAGTTTGGGGGGGAAGTACTAACTTATGATTCAAAGGCAGCAATGCAAGATGCACAATTACTTATGTTAAGCAAACCCTTCCCTAAGTCAACTAAGACTAGTGCCTAAGGTTGGGCAAAGGGGTCAACTATATTCAAGGAGGTTGATTACAAAAGATTACAAAGATTACACAATTACGACTACTCCACAACATGACAGATACAAGTACTTACAACAATGAATGAAAGAAGTACAACAATTATGAACAAGATATGTGAGATACACAAATTACAAATAAACAAGATTAACCAAGTGCTTAAATGTGAGAATTCCAAGATATTCAAAACGTGAAGATCATTCACATAAGGCCAAACATACCCCAATAACAATTGGACTGCTTCTCAATGGCAACCATACAAGCACTCAAGATCCAACAAGATGATGCCTCCAAGTGGGATGCATTGTCTCTTGTTGAATCATACCACAAAGAGCATAAAATGAAAGATATGAAATACTTGAAAGATAAATGTTCAACACAACTTGGAAAATTTAACACTTAGATATCTAAACCACAACTTGCATGAAAGATAAAAGATATATGTGTTTGCAACTAGTGTTCTCAACAACCATAAGATATATCCCAAAAGAAGATTGCCTAGAAGACTAAGTGGTTAGGAGTTGCTTAAAGATTTTACAGATTTTAATTACCCTCCTAACTAAGTGCCAAACCTTAATCCTCCTCCTCCTATTGCCAAATGGCTGCTGGATGCTCAAGATAGTAAGGCAATGAGGCCCGCCCTAGCTGTCACAGTCAGCCCTAAGAATTGAGTTTTCACGGAAAGGATGTGTCCTGCGTGCCTTGAGACCGTCCCCGGCCTACACCTTTTGCTACCCTCTTCAATTCCCGTTTTAGATGGTGAAGATGGTGGAATTTAGGTGTCCTAGTTGGTCTAATATATTGGTATGACTTAGGACTAAGTCTTAAGATGTGTTATGAGTGTTTTAAATAAGTTTTAGGTGCCCAAAAACAGTGATTTATCCCCGAAACCGAAACTTAAATGACTGTGAAAATGTATTACAGATTATGAAATTGCAGCATGTAAACATATATTAAGCATGTAAAGAAGAGCTTAAAGCAAAGACCATTCACATCATCATCCACTTAACCATGTATGCATGTGTGGACAAGTTGTCGCGGCCGCTTCTATAGTGTCACCTAAATACTA